>JAWWEN010039980.1:0-13303 GCA_035582955.1 Sycophila texana
GAAATTTTTACTTTTTCTTCCAATTATTATTATTCAATTTTTTCTTTTCAAAAACTTGTAAATTTTCAGTTTACCACCATTATTTAGAGATGCAGACATCTCTATGAGAAAGCATTGTGCCAGTGCAGTTGGCAGCGTTTTTCTTTTTTTTTTAGTGCAAGTTGAGATTGTTACTATAATATATTTACGAATATTATAGTAAAATTATCTATAATTCTGATAACTTTTCCAAAATTCATGATAATATTTTTCAAGTTGCAAGTCTGTCCTCCAACTTTAATAATTTATAGTAAGTGTACTTGTATAGTATTTTTCTCAAATAATGTTTACCTATAAATAAAATAATGAAAAAAAGATTGAAATAAATTCAAATTTCAATAATCTCAAATCACTTATTTTTGCAATCCTTTGTTTTATACACAACAGTGACGAAAGCTACGCTTTCCCAGATTGAATTTAAACGGTCGACCAACTGACATTCTACATGACACTTTAAACAGCAATCTGGCTAAAAGTCGAGAAAAATAGCGAGTAGCATTACTAGTTGAATTTCTGCAAAGAAAAATGTTTCCATGAAGCAGTGGAGTAAAGAGAAACAGAGAAAGAGAGAAAGCGAGGGGGAGGGCTCGAATGGCCGCCCGCGTTACATTTTCAATGAAGGGCGCATCAATGAAATACACATCGAATTAGTTCCTTGCGAGAAATCAGATTTCCCAGCGGCGAACGAGCGCTTGTCGCTATTGCTCCCCGCCAATAGCGGTGGCTACGCGAATTGCCCGGAGAACGAAACGCCGATGGAATTGAAGTAAAAAAAAAAGGAGAACTGGGAGAGGGCGGATGAGAAAGGAAAAACACGCGAAAGAGAAAGGGAAAGAGAGAGGGGCGCAAACTAATATAGATAAAAAGGAGCGGGTGCGCGAGCGAGAGGCCGAGAAAGAGAGGGTTTCTGGAAATGAAGGAGTCGCGGAGGAAGAGGTTGGGTAGCGCCGGGGGGGACATCGGCAATATCCTGTTTTTCCGCGAGGCGGAATTAAATATTTGCCGCGGTAAAATGAGAATTACGTCGCCCGAGCGGACTCTTTCTTTCTCTTTTTCCTTCGCCTCACTACTGCCACTTGCTCGCTCTTCGATTGGGAGACGCACGGTAGGGAGTTGCCGAGCGGAAGAGAACTCAATGGATGCACTCTTAGAATAATCCGGCTAACTGATGATCCGCTGTCTTGCCACGAAACGATGAACGATGGGAATATAAAGTACCCATTTACGCTTTTATCGCAGTTATCGCAGCGATTTCAAAGGTTTTGGGCGACATTGATTTTTTTTTTTTTTTTTCAAATGGCTTTGCAGTGGGATTTTTTCCGAACGGGCTCGTGTATTTTGATGGAAAAATATTGCGTTTGTGATTTATTCCTGTACTTTTATAGTTGAATTTCACGAAATAAAAGTTTTTTTTCGAAAAAATCTAGTTTCTAGTGCAATATAATATTGAAAAGGTATATTTTGCAAAGACATCGAGGAGTTTGTTTGCTACCTTGCCGTGTGATATAAAAAACATGTTATTTTCAAATTTTTCTTTTGTATTTTTATTTAAACACATTGACTAAATTGGTTAATATAAAAATATAATGAACACGGTAAATTGAAGTAAAATGTAATTGTAAATAATTACTCGTCCGATGAGTTATTACTGGAGCGAAACGCTACATTAAACTTTACGCCAACAATTTAGTTGACTATGACTGAACTAATTATCCATCGATTTAATTGTTAATCAGGTAAAACTCTTACACATGCAAAGCAATTATGAAGTATTAATAATTAATTTGTCGTTGCATCGAATCAGGTCGACCCGAGCATTTAAATCGAGTGCGATACTCGAAGCGCAATGTAGGCACAAATAAAAGAGCGAAGGTTAAACTGGCGAAAATACTCGCCGAGTCGAAGTTGCCCGTGAGCGGGAAAGAGACGAAGTGAGCTTGGGCTGCGTTACTAATGAAGCCGGTAATTAGTTTTCGGCCCTATCTATTTGCAGTCACGGTTAGATCATTCGAACCGAACTGGTCCAGTACACGACGCGTGAGCGGAATTGCGCCAAGTCGAAATAGAATTGATTATTATTCAATGGTCGCGTTAATCTTGTTTTCCCCTCGATAGAGTCCGGCCCTCAGCCGCGAAAGAAGATGAATTAACGGAAATATATTAATTACCAGCGACGCTTAAAATTATGCGCGCCGATACCAACTTTGCCGCATCCGCGCGCTATTTTAGCACTAATTCACTGTGCACTTTCCACTTTACAAGGGCACGTATACACACTGCAAAATTGATGTTAACCTTTAGAGGACGGGAAAATTTTGGTTCAAATCGACCTTTTAATTAACCCAAAATGTATAAATAATTTCACCGGATTACTCGGTACAAGTTCCCAACCTGGTAGGTGGTCGATATTTCGACCACCCCCCTCCTCTAAAGGTTAATCAACTATTATATTCAGCGCGGAATGCGATTATGTAACACTCGATGAAGTGCAATAACTTCGTCTATCGGTGGTAACACTCAAAAATTCTTCACCGTGAAATAATCGCCGAGAAAAAAAAAGAGACCACACTGCAGGAAATCAGAGCAGAGATCGCCTCCAGGAAACAATCGCGGTGTCGTCAATTATTAATATACCCATCGCCTCCTCGGCATGTGGATGGACGGTATAACGGACACCGCGAATGGACCCGCCGTGGTCGGTATGGCATCGGCGCTGCCGCCGGTCGTACAATGGCCCTGGCGTTATAAAGCGAATCCGGCGAAATTAGAATTTTAATTAAAACGTCGAACCGCAAAATAGTTTCGTACGAAATTATCGTGGCTCGGGGTTTTGTACGCGTGTACTCTGCACCCCCTTCTTTTTTTTTCCTCGCCCCTCGCCTTTAGCTTTTGGCCGTCGCATTGCCGGCATTCCGGGCGCCAAGTGGAAACGCGCGTCGCACAGCCGCCGGGGAATTCGCGAGATGCGAAAAGGCAAAACGCACGCGCGTTCGGGCTTTGACGATTTGCCGCGGGCTTTTATTGCGAGTTTTGTGTGCGCTATCCCTCCCTCCCTCCGCCCTCGTGGAAGCCGGACGTTAATTGCGAGGCTTACCGGTTTAGTGCATTTCGAAACGCCGGGCTACTTTCGAGCTGCTATTGTTTTTCGCGTGCTCGCCGTTCCGCGCGTTTTGCTGTTTTTCTCTTTTTGTTATTTTTTTTTACTTTTCTACTTTTAACTTGTCTCGCTGAAACGCGGAAGTCACTTTAACGTTCGCTGGGAAAAAATTGACTGGAGTTAAGAGGGAGCCGCGAGATCCTCGCCGTAAATCCTTGAGAGTATAAAAGAATAAATTTATTTGGCGGTGAATTGCAATGATTTTAAATAAAAGAGATGTCTGCCTTTATTGTTTAAAATGTAAATATAATCAGGTTTTAAAAATGTTGTAAAAGAGAGTCAACTCTTTCGACAGTAAGATAAAAATTAATTTTCTTTTGTAACAAATATTTAAATGATTTTATCAATTTTTATTATAACTATAATTATTTATTGTTTTTTTTTTAATGTTAAACCATACTAAAATTAAATCAGTAGACTGTATAAAGCTACAGTATAAATTGAAAAGAAAAGAAATACTTAGTACAGACAAATGCAATTCTTAAAAGATTGCTAAAATTATTTTCATCCCTTTTATTTCCGTAAAAATAAAAAAAAAAAGAAGAATACGGAGTTATTTCACAATTTTCTCGTCTCCCGCGACAGCCTGTTATACCTCGAGCGAGCGAAAAAATTCTCGGCTGAGGTGTCGCACGCGGTGTATAGACCGTCGAAGGGTCGGAGAAAAGCCCCAGCTCCAAAGGAGTATTCGAAAAATGCCGAAGGGCCCAGGGCGATTTTTTTCGCCGACGGCAGCGTCGTCTTCATTGTGCCAGGGGGTGGAGGTGGCGAAACGGAAGTATGCGGAAGGGACGGGGAAAATGAAAGGCGGCCGATTTAACGGCGCCGCCGCGTGCAGTTCGCGCGAGGAATTTAAGACTCCATAAATGGCATAGCTCGCTCGTCCCGGGGGCGAGCGGCGTGGGAGGAGAGCGAGAAAAGCGGCAGCGAGGGAAAGGGGAGGGAGGGGATAGTGGGAGGGAGGGAGTGGGTGCGGGTGCAACAGGTCGGGTGAATGGCGCGAGCTTCGGTAAGAATCCCCGAGCTCGTTAAAACTATTACTCAAGCCAGCCGCCAGCCCTAAATTCATATGCATAGGAAGGAAACTATGGTTAAGTGCTCGTGGAGCCGATTCGCCTTCGCGGAACTTTAAATTCCATTATTATCGCGGTCAAGAGCCTGGAAGTCCTACGCGCGATGTCCTCGCTTCCTGCATTGTCTAGATTTTTTTTTGTCGATTTATGTAGGAGAGGAAAAAAATGTTGTAATGTGAGCGGGAAGTAGAGAGTGGTTATGGATTTTCAGTAGTACGAACGCGAATAAGTCAGACCAACTGCCTTCTTATGTTCTTACGTTTTATTAGTTCACGAGTTTTTTTTTTTTAAATATTTAATAAAAAACGGATTTTCAGTAGTATAAAGGCGAATAAGTCAGACCGACTACCGAATTAATGAAAAACTGTTGTAGTAAGGAGGATTTCACTAAAAATCATTGAAAAGAGGAGTTTTATTATTTAATGATCACAGAACGGATTTTTTTCACTAATTCATTTAAACTACAAAATAAGCAACGTATTTGCAACTACGAAGTACATCGCCAGAGTAAATACAACTGTTCCTCTTGATATTCAAACATTACACAGATAAAAAGTATGATACAAGAGAAAATCTTCATGTAATTCGACAGTCAATTTTCTCATGTCATTCGTTACAAGTAAATATTACTTAACAGTAAAAATATATGTATTAACAGTTAATACACGATTTCTTTTAATGCCTCGCTTTAATTCTTCAACGCTTTTTCTTAATTGTTAATTCCTAATCATTTGGTGGGATTTAAAATCACATTCACTAACTATTAAGTCAGCGACTTTGTCATGAAGAATTCTTTTTATATCTGTATAGTTAACCGTTAAGTAATAAACAGCTTTACTCCACCGTAAAGATAAACTTTGAAAGTGCATTATTTAAACAATCTATTCATTACTCGGAAGCCAATTGAAATAGTTGCAGTTACTATCCAGCCCCGCCAACTCGAGCCAAATATCGATAACTATAGTTTTGAAATCCATAACAAACATTACGAGCGGTCGTTCGATGTAACGAACTATCCGCTGCCGAGCGGAATTCCGCGCGCGATATGCACTGTCATCGAGCTGGGCGCTCGGCTAACAAGGAGCGCATAATAGGAAAGGCCGCGGCAAAGAAGCGAGGAGAGAGGACAACGGCAAGCTCCCTGGACCGCAACCAAAGCGCGACAGAGTTCACTCGGCGGCGGGTAATGGGATTCCTCTGTTTCCCGGCTCGACAATGATAGGCGCCGGCCGTCGCGGTATGAATTACGCATAATGCCCGACATGCACGCTGGCCCGCGGATCAGTCGGACGCAAAAGTGGGGGGGCTCTACTTTCGCTCTGATCCCTTTTTTCCCCGCTCGTCTTTTTGAAGGACTCGCTTTGTTGTTCCGGCGGTTTGCTCGCCGCTGCGTGTCCTCCTCCTCCTCCTCCTCCTCCTCCTCCTTTCTGGTCCCTCTCGGCCGCTTTGTTTCGTTTTCTCGCGGTTTGCAGCCCACACCCAGAAAATAGACGAGCGCGCTAAAAAGCTGCGTCGCGCTTCTTCGTTCTCCGATTGCGCGAGGATACTTTGTGGCTTTTATCTTGCGGTGTGAAAAAAAGGTTTATTCTTATTAAGAAGCCTTACGACGGCAGCTATTTGTTGCTGTTTGTTTAATTTACGAGGGGTGGGCTAGGTTATTGTTTTCTTTATTAAAAATAAACAAAAGTTAACTTTTGGTAAATTTTAATTAATTTCATGAAGAATAATATTTTTATTTTTGTAGAATATGAAATTATTTATATAATTTAAAAAGAAATTCACTAATGGAAATTTTCAAAAGAGGATTATTTCTCCCTCGAATTGTATGGCGTTAGTTTTCCATTAATTTTTTGTACACATTTTTTTCTCAAATAGCAGAGTGATATTTTTTATTTAAAATCTACAATTTTTCACGTTCTAATTTTTTTACGGCTTAATTTTAAGCTCGAGGAAAACCATCTTTTTTAAAAATATATAAAGTCACCTCTCATTTATTAATTAAAAAAGCTATAATATTAATTTTACAATTAGATCTATTTAATTTCCAGTAAAATATAAATTTTACCTCTTTGTCACAAAAGAAATACTGCAGGGTCGAAACGTAGTTTTACTTCCTCTCAGTTATCTATTCCATACGAGCCAAAAAAAAATCTTCAAAACAAAACAAAAAAAGCATAGATACAGTACAATACCGCAGCATTCAACGCGCGGCACAATGTTGCGAAACAAAAAGCCGTAACTGAAAGGGTCAATGTTTGGACGGAATAGAAGATAGTTAACAGGATAATGCACTTGATTAAGCGGCGGACAGGTGAAACGTCGAGCTCGCGCGTTAGTTATCGCGGTTGATAAACCGAGCAAATATTTTTCGTCCCGCGCGTCGGTGTGGGTGTCCTCCACTCGACAACTCGCCACTCGTCGACGTAATACACACAACCAACCAACCCATCCTCGCGCCTAGGTAAGTCCGGCGCACGCGCGGCTGTGCATATGCATTAATCCGGAAAAATATCGCACGCCGATAGTTTACTCGGGCGATTTAGCGACATCAGGCGGTGAGTTCGAAACCGAATTATCAGCGCCTGCCTATCGCCGTGACAGTCCGCTAACGAATTATTCCGTCGAGTCGCCACATGAATCGAATTATGACGCGAGTCAAAACTACCGCCTTGTTGATCATTGCTAGTTAATTGTTCAATCGCAGTCGTTACTCTTTTTTTCATTATAAGTGTGTCATCTCATTCAACCCTCGCGCATAATATTTTTTTTTGTCTTACTTTTTTTTTATATTATTTGAAAAAAGGCGCGACTTTGGATATCATTTTTTTTCAACGTTATCGCTATAATAATTGATTCCCTGGCCCCGGCGGAGAATCGATGTCGATATCGCCGAGGCCGCTGGGGTGGTTGTATAAAAAAAAAAGGGCGGAATGGGGAGAAGGAAAGCCTCCCCGCGATGCCAAGATAATCTACGGTCTATTTTCAGATCCTCCCCCTCGTAATAGGCCATATGGATTTCCATGCCTCATTTTCCACAAGAGCGGATATCGCCAGCCGAGGCGTGCATAATGCCTTCAATATCCTGTCGATCGTATTATGGCGCGCGCGACCGCGATGCGTAATGTCGATATCAGGCGGACGCACTTGGATCCTTTCAAATCAACTTGGTCGCGCGGCCGGGAATCATCGCCGTGTCCCCCTCCCCCGCAGTCGACCGACCTCGTCAACGCAGCTGTCCGGAGTCGAGAGGAAGAGCTGTCAATTAGTAAGACCGATCAATTAAGAACGCGCTTTCCGGACTCGAGAGCCAGCCGAGTACCCTCGAACCTCGACCAACGAGGGTCTTTGCTGTGTTCCTCCTTTTTTTTTTTTGTTTTTGCTTGGATTTATTTGCTGTCAGTGATATTTTTAAAATTTTTTGGGGGGACAGGACCAATAATGTTTTTTTTAGGGATTTGGATGTAACATTCAGCTTGAGTGGTATATTAAACAATAATTACACGTTATAATGTTGTAAGGGTATTTTAATTAATGAAATTATTTGTTGCATTTTCGTGATACTATAAAACATTCTATCGTCATCTTTTTTTTTATAATTAATAATCAGTCGATTGGTTAAGTGTAATAAACTTTTTGCAAATACCTGATCCGACTCTAATTAAATTGGCTTAAAACTAAAATTAAAAAAAAAAACAGGTGACTTGTTACTAAAATGCAATTTAAATTTTCAATATCGGTGAATCCGAATATTTATATTGTTATAAATCTCGACAGGAAAGTCTAGCAATATTTTTACGCCAAATGAATAATCATACACGGTTCAAAAAGTTAACATATATTTCGCGTGTCATAAAAGAATAACACACAAACTGTGTGTTCATTCAACACGCAAGAAATGTGTAAAGAATTAACACACGATCGTGTGTTATTATTGCGCATACGCTACTTGCCAATCTTCTTTTCTGTCATTTACACGACATTAAATGACATATTTTACAACTAATACAAGCTTGTGTGTTAATAAAAAAAGTAACGCGCAGTTTTTAAGCAACATATTTCGCGTATGTTTATTTAACACACAAGATATGTGAATTTTAACACACAGAATATTAACAGTCGAAAAAACATAACATATTACGAATACGTTTTGAACCGTGTATATGCATCATGTCGCAAAATTATACTTACTGACAACAACTCGCACGTTTATCGTACGAAAGCTCGGACCGATGCATGATGTTGCTGGGCGACAGGTCAGCCGTGGCAGTCATGCAAAAATTGACGAAGCTCGACGTACGAAATGTCGCCACTGGTATTGACTCGAACGAAGTTGCACTAAGCGCTAAGCGAGGACACCGAGGTGCTTTGCAAATTTACGCGCACGTTTGACCGGTCGATTTGGACCTTCACGGCGGGGGCGTCGAAAGTAGGGGAATCCGGTTGATGGAGCTGCGCTTGGAGAAATCCGGGGAGGTCAATATTGTCGGTTCATCGGAGGGGTCTATCTTGGCGGAAGGGCCGCGAGGAGCTCGGAGGCGGCGGCGTAGGCGCGCGCCCTTCACGGAAACTAGCCGCGCGTTTCCGCGTCACGCGTCATTATCTCGACCGCACACTCGCGACTGTTTACACTGCTTGATCAGCGCACCCGCCGCACCGGCTATTCGCTCGGCCGGGTTCCGCACCGTCACCTCTTCCGTGTGCCTCTTCTCTTCAAGGATGTGCATTCAATGACCCTACCTCCCCGGCGACACTCAAAATTCCTGCTTGATCGCGCGCTCTGTTTACCGCGTTCAGCGTCCTATATGAGGGTACATATATATATATAGGTCATGGCACTGTTTTGAGTTAGCATACATGCTACATCGCGTGCGTTAAAATATATGCTGATTTTTTGTATAACTATGAGAAACAGGTAACGCCTTGTTGAGCTTATAGAGCTTGCGAGATTCTCACTTGCAATTCATTAATTCTAGAATTCATTCTAGATGAGTATCTAGAGCATAACTAGCCTCTTTTAAAATATTATATGTGCAATAACTTTTTATTTAAAGTGGAATTAATAAAATTGACGTGAAAAGCATAGTGCATATACGAATTGTGTAGATTTATTCACGTGGAATTAATCAGGTAATTTCGTTTGGCAATAATTTTGAACGTGGCAAAATTGCTATTAAATTTCATAAAAGTAGAAGTAGGATGGGTATAATTATCTGATTGACCATTATTCTTTTGAATTTATAATGTACCTTTAAGTGCTTTAACTGGAGAGTTACATCAATAAAAAAAGCTTTAATCACGAGGCAGTATGAACATTCATCAGATGGATAATAAAGAAATCATATGAGTTAATTATCGAATGATCCGAAAGTTTATTCGAAGAATAATTCCGCAGCACAATTAAGTAATAACGTTGGAAAATTATTTTTCCAATAAGCAAGCCTTTTTTTAATTGATATGCGAAAGCTCATTGACTTATCCTACATTATGTCACTGTACAGAAATAATCGTTTATCCTCAGTTCTCTGAAATTACTTTAATTAAACGGTATGCTTTTCTTTCACATTATTTAATTAAGGCTTTTACATTATCCTCTGTCCATCTTTTAATTACAAAAATTTTATCTGAAATAAAACCATTTATATACGCGTCACTTATCCACACTGTACTTTGCTCGAACCCCCCGTGTCTCTTCAATCCGAGGAGCAGATTTAGAAAAAGAAAAAACTGGATTTATCACATAAATTTAGCAAAGTAAGTGCGTGGTCAATAATTTATCATTCGTCTCATTCCCGGACGATATTAATCTCGCAGATCGAAAAAAGCGCGGCATTCCAAGAGCATTCCGCTCTCTTACGTAGGCTGCTCCGTGGCTATTAATAATTGAAGGTACAGCTTTTGTGCCACGGGGCTCACAACCGGTAACTCCTCGCGCTCTCTCCGAGAATTTTTTAATTAAACAACCGAAATGCGCGTGCGCGATTTAATAAATTCCATCGCGCGCAAAGAAGAGCTCGCACCGCTAGCTCTCGCCTTCGAAAAATTCGAGTTTAAAGAAGTGGAAGAGAAGACAAGGGTATAAAAAGCCAGGACGCCTTGGGGGGAGGGGGCAAGAGGGAGCAGTTTGATGGATAAAAGAAAAGCGCGGGGGGGGGGGGGGATAAAGGAAGAGTGGCATTCTCGCGTCAGTCAGCGGGGAATACCTAAAGAGACTCAATCCCGGACACGCCGTCGAATGGAAAGAATGGACGCGCGCGACGACGCGTCGAGGGAGGGAAAACAGCCGGCGGCGGTCGCCCCCGTCTTCGTCCGAAGAATTTCAATAACCACTCTCACTTCCGTCGGGCTTGCGCGGCGAAAAAAACGCGTCCGCGAGTGGATGGAGGGAAAGAGGAGTAAAAACGAGAGCGGAGTAAGTGGCGTCACAATGGCAAACTCGCGAATCGCAGACACGCGGAATATGCCCGGCCCCGGAGTTTATCCGCCGCGCAGACACACTTTTGGACGGAGTTACGCGTCTTATGCGAAATCACACTTATAATATACGAGAGAGTCTTCTTTTCACGTCGAATTCTTAATAATTTTCCAGTAGACAAAAATTAAATGCTTGTTTTGATTCTTTAACTATGTCACATCATTCATGCACATGTCCCTTATTCATTGAAAAAAATCCGTAATTTTAATTACTCCTAAAATTGAATCAGGGCGAAATTTACTTGTTCATATTTAGAGAATAAAACATTTTTTTAACAGTTTTGGAAATAAATATATCTCTTTAAGCAATTGAATATTTATTTGAAACTGCACAATGAATTCAGTTTCAAAGAAATCTTTATTAGATTCAAGATATATAATTTACTTAGAAAATCTTAAAAGAAATATAAGTATTCTTAAATTTTTTTCAGTGTATTTTAAAAATTGTTCACTAATCCGTGAATTTTATTATTTATACATTTTTTGAGAGTAGATTACTGCGAGGAAAAATGTTGTTTACCATCTAATTTAAAATTTAATAGCGTGAAATTAATTTTGTTCAAATTATAAAAATTGAAAGAGCCAGCAGTTTTCGCCTCACGCGCGAGAACATGAATGCAAAATTAGCGTCGAGACTTTATCGGCTCTCGCCGCAGCGGCGAGAACGAAAGTAAAAAAAAAAAAAAAAAACACCCGAACGGCCGGCGGCAAAAAGTCGCTCGCAATTTTGCACACCTCGCGCCGCGGCGCTTCACACGCTCCGCAATATTCCACTCCTGGCGGGACAATTTCGCCGCGCGCGTCCGCACGTATTACCGTGCGAACTTTCCGCGCGCAGCACCTTCGTCGAAAGTCGCCGAAAAATTTCGTGCTCTCACGTATTCAGCAGGCGCAACCGCAAGAGCGCGCGGGAATTTCGCGATAAATCGAATAAAATCGGCGGGCGGGATTAAGCCTCCGCTATCAGGGGCCGGATCGGGATGTATCGTTAAGCGGGGGCGGGGAGGGGGTTGTCGAGCAGAAGACGTGCGCCATTGCGGGCAGGCGTGCGCGCGCGCGACAAATCAATCGAGCCGTAACAGCCGCGCGACACGCCTCCCCGGCTCGCGTTATAATGCGTCGCGCGAGACGTGAGCGCGATTCCAATCGGACGCTCTCCCTTCTCCCGCGAAATTGGCCGCCCCGGGGAATAACGGCCTTGTATTATATGTTCTCCGGTCATGGATTTTTTTATATTTTGATTTTTTTTTTAATTGTATACGCGGTTGGTGGTTTTGATATGGCGGGATCGAGCGGCGGTGCAGTTTCTATCTAATCAGTCGAGATGGAGTGTATAATGCCCGGCCTCGTCTGTTTTCAATTTAGAGAGGGGAAGGTATTCCTGTTTATTGGCTCGGAAACAGACGGGATTCGAAGTCAAAACTTCCAGGTTAACAAGCTGTGGCGATGGAAATCGATTTGTTTAATTATAATCGATTGCATTATAAGTTAAATATTTAACGTTTGTTCGCGGATCCTGTAATTTATTACATTTTATTATTTATGAAAAATATGCGTGCACTCGTCGCTACTGGAGTATTCAATTTTTATTTATTTATCAAGAAAGTAATGATTCTGCGCATGAAAAATTACTCGATTTTAAATTCGAGCTTGAAAATCTTCTTTTACCCTTATTTAATCAGCCGATAATAATGAGATTCGAGCGAGCGAATTTTAAGATAAAGTAGGTTCGCGACTAACGATAATCTATAAAGTGATTCTAATGAAAAATTTGGCATTATCTCGTCAGCCGAAAATTCTAGCCCTATAGAATGCAAAGATATCGGCCCATTAACGAGTGAAAAACAGAGGCAGCCGAGTATATATAGGCGCGAAAAATTGGAAAATTCCAGAAAGCAACGGGGCCAAATGAATTTCTAAGCGCTCGGTGGTGCGAGAATTTTCGGGATTCCCGGGGAGTTATTGGAGTGGCGTTTATTAATCTCGCCGCGCGCCGGACGAGTGAAATTCGTCGGGACGTCGTCGCCGACGTCGCGAGTCAAAAGCCAACCGGTACATAACCCCGGCGGAGTTTTCGCTTCGCTCGTCGGGCTCCCTGTTTGTTTTCGACCGGAGCAACGATGACTCGGACGCACACGCGGGGCCCTGGCGCCTTTGATGTATTCTTACCGAGGCGCCACGCTTCAGCGACGTCACGACTATTTCGGAGACTTTACACGGGTGACTCTGACTGGGTATACCTCTCGTACGTTTTCACCTAATAACTGAATGTTTGACGCCGGTACTCCATTTCGAACATACGCGCTATACTTCATTTGCATTGCTGAAGTGCATTTGAAGGTTTCTTCAAATTAAGGGGGTTATTGCACGATACGATTTTCTTACAAAATTCACAAAAAAATTCTCAGAAATAGATATGATACTTATACATAACATACTAAAATTTGAAGGTGCCAAGCGTCACCGTTTAAGAGAAAATAATTCTTAAAGTTTGAATTTTATACACAGGCTCTTATGGCGGAGTCGTTGCAAAGGCCTCGCGAAAGATACGTTTTTATTCCTA
>JAWWEN010039991.1:0-13298 GCA_035582955.1 Sycophila texana
GTCCAGTGCGCCATTTATACAGATATATAATTTTGCGCAACGTGCATTTTGCCCACCGATGAAAAGAGTCACGTGATTAATGCCCGCGAGTCCGCAGCTTGGAGTGCGTTTTGCCCACCAATCAGTGGGGTCACGTGATAAATGCCCAGATGTATCACACTTAAGCAAATTGCGCATTGATAATACACTTGGAAAAAAGAAGACCAAAGCATTAGATCTACAATTCTTGTTTAACGCTTTTCATGTGAAGAAACCTTTATATATACAATTTTTTAAATGTAAATTTTTAGACTTTAAGGAAATTGTAAAGCAATGTAAAAAGGTAAACATTGATGTATTGCAAAATATGCATACCACTGCATTTACTTACAAAATGCAATCTACATTTGAAATAAATGTCATATAATCTTATATATTAGTGCATTAGTACAGAAAAACAAGGACTTATTACCCGGGCAGTTACCCACGTTATAAGCCTTGCTTACTTCTTTCCTGTCAATTCTCTAGCAATTTTGACGCAAGTAATGACATCAAAAATATTACGAGGTCGTATCAGCTTATCTGCATCCGTTAACAAGTTACTGCAAGTAAGTATTGTTTACATATATGGTTTAAAATAGTCAAAATAGTTCAATGTATATTACAAATCAATATAAATCATTTTTTTGGAGGATTTATATTTCTATAATAAGCAATAGAAATATAATTGTTCCGCAAACCAATATTTTGGATATGTAAATTATTTCGACTTACATCCATCGGGTATTCATCGCGCCAAAAAAATTTTCAAATTGTCTATCGAACTATTAGTTCGTTAAATATAACGTTAGTATGTAACATCGCGCTGCGGCGCAGTGTTGCTGCCGTTTCTTTGTAACTTTACCGCAGGGATGAATATAATATACAGAGATGGAATAATTTTAAATGATATATTGATTTCGTGTGAAAAACATGTTACTTTAAGAAGCAGTACCAATATAATAATTTTTCTGCAACCACGTATTGTGAAATTGCAAATTTTTCATTCAGAGTATTCAGTAACATTGACTACTACAAGCGCCAAAAAATTGTTTCAATTGCCTGTCAACCTGTTTGTTCGTTAAATATAACGTGAATACACTCGTGAATACGTAACCTCGCGCTACGGTACAGTGAGGCTGCGTTTCTGTGTAACGTCACCGCAGTACGTTTTGGCGTACTGCGGTTTTCGCACGATGCTCCGTAACACGTATTCGTTTATTGCGATGTGGCTATATACTTCAGATTGGAAATCGGGATTATTAAGTTATTATTATGGAATAACATTGTCAAGTAATAATAATTTAGCAAAACTCAGATTTATAGGTTTTTTTCTTTTAATTTTTTTACGTTCACTTCTCTTTGTTTTACTTCTCTTTTTTTTTTAGTAAGAAACCGCGAGTCGCGATTTTCTCTGCTTATTCAACAATTAACAGATCCTATCAAATTAACAATGCTAAAAACAATGAAATTTATTTATGAATTTTTCTATTAAATAGCATTTTTCATTAGCCTTAAAATAATTAAACAACATGCATTAAACACTGTCTAAAGCATATTTTGTATTAAATACTGTTAGTATTTCAAAAAGTTTATATTATGAGAATTTCCTTTAAAAATACATGTCGAGCATATTTGTTGAGAATGTATTAATTCACCCAAGATTTGGAGTAAAATATACTTAAAGCTGGTTAATATTTTATTATTTTTCGTTATTCAATAGTATTACATAATCAAAAAATGAAGATGTTGGTAATAGAAGTTGTTGGTGATTGCGAATATAAGAAGAGCCGCAATGAACGTCTCCAGTTGCAGTTAGTTTATTATTTTCGCAGAAAAATTGGGAAGGGCTCTTTACGTTGCGTGTCGTACCACCCCTCCACTCGACATAGCTCGCCGCAGCCCGAGGCGTCTCGAAACCAAAAGAGCATCAATGTGTTTTCGGTAGCCAACCCGAACGGACGATCTCGCGCTCTGTTACCGTCCGTCATCCAACCTCACGTTCTGCACAGAAATCATATCCGTCAACTGCCTCACACACACCAGAAGTGTGCTGAAGTTTGTGCGAGTAGCTGCCTGCGGTTTCTGTCACCTGAGTTTGGTAAGCAAAAGCGAGATTTATTGGTTAGTTTTTCTTTTCAATTTTGTTATATTTATTACGTCTTTTCCATTTTCTTTTATTTGTTACGTCCAATATACCTGTCCTTGTTTCATTGCTTTCTTCAGTAACAAGTCGCGAGTCGCGATTTTCTCTGTCTATTCAACAATTCACAGATACTATTAAATTAACAATGCTAATAACAATGTATTTATGAATTTTTCTATTATATAACATTTTTCATTAGCCTTAAAAAATTTAATCAACTTATGTTAATACTGTATGAAACATTTTTTTTAATTAAATACTGTTAGCATTTTCAAAAGTTTTTATTATGAGAATTTCCTTTATAAATACATGTCGAGCATATTTATTGTCAATCTATTAATTCACCCAAGATTTGGAGTAAAATATACGTAAAGCTGGTTAATATTTTATTATTTTTCGTAATTCAATGGTAGCACATAATCAAAAAATGAAGATGTTAGTAATAGAAGTTTTTGATGATTGCGAATATAAGAAGAGCCGCAATGAAAGTATCAAATTGCAGTTAATTTATTATTTTCACAGAAAAATTGGGAAGGGCTTTTTACGTTGCGTCTCGTCCCACCCCTCCACTCGACATAGCTCGCCGCAGCCCGAGGCGTCTCGAAACCAAAAGAGCATCAATGTGTTTTCGGTAGCCAACCCGAACGGACGATCTCGCGCTCTGTTACCGTCCGTCATCCAACCTCACGTTCTGCACAGAAATCATATCCGTCAACTGCCTCACACACACCAGAAGTGTGCTGAAGTTTGTGCGAGTAGCTGCCTGCGGTTTCTGTCACCTGAGTTTGGTAAGCAAAAGAGAGGTTTATTGGTTAGTTTTTCTTTTCATGTTTTTTTAAATTTATTACGCCTTTTCCATTTTTTTATATTTGTTACGCCCAATATACCCGTCCTTGTTTCAATGCTTTCTTCAGGAACAAGCCGTGAGTCGCGATTTTATCTGTCTATCCAACAATTCACAGATTCTATTAAATTAATTAACCTAATAACAATGTAAATATTAATTTTTTAGTTATACAGCATTTTTCAATATCCTTAAAAAGCTTAAACAACTTGCATTAATACTGTTTAAAGCATATTTTGTATTAAATACTGCTAGTATTTAAGACAGTTCTTATCATGAGATTTTTCTTTATAAATGCATTTCGAGCATACTCGTTAACAATGTGATCTTAATATTATATAGAAAAAATTTAAAATGCAATTTTATAAAAGTATAACCACGCCGCCGTACGAATTGTTGGTGTTTTTTTTTGCGTTTTAGTTAATAACTTTTAAAAAATATCGTTGACCATGGGGCCCTAAAGTGCTAATCGGTTCATTATTGAATAATTGATCACCCATACTTTTTTTATTAGAAACTCTTAGACAGTAATTAAGTTATAATTAATTTCGTGAATAAATTCTAGCTGGCTCCATTTAAGCCCGTGTATAAGAACGATTTTGCGGAGATCGATTACTCGAAAGTTTGATCGTTTACCCTAGAATTTTTTTATACCAATTAAAAGATGGACATGTAAAGATTATTCTGTTAAAGTTTCGTTAAAACTGTTAGAAATAAAAATTATCATGGGAGACGCTTGACCCTCCTTAATACGTGCCGCGCTGCGGTACGGTGCGGCACTTTCCTTTCAACGTCACCGCAGTACGTATTGGCGTACTGCGATCTCCACGCGGCGATACTCCGTAGCAGGTATTCGCGTAGCGCGGTCTGTCTACGTACTTTAGTTTTGAAATCGGGATTATTAATTTTTTTATTAAAATGTGCAGAAAAGAAACATCTTTCTTTATTAATAAATACAAATATGATTTTCCCGCTACCGAATATTGCGGTGAGTCTATATAAATTAGCATAGAAATTGGCGTTATTTATTTGTTATTGTGGGATTTCATTATTAAGTATTAACAATTGAAAATTATAGATATTTTAAAATGTTTGCAACGCATTAATACATTGAACCTTTTTAATGGCAGTTACTTTATTGTTTTTTACCATTAAAATTCTCCGAACTGTATGTTACGTTCTGTCCTGTCTATCCCCTCCACTCGACATAGTTCGCCGCGGCCCGAGGCGTCTCAAAACTAAAAGAGCATCAGTGTGTTTTCGGTAGTCGAGCCGAACGGACGATCTCGCGCTCTTTTGTTGTCGGCCACCCGTCCCACGTTTTGCACAGAAATTCATTTCGTCCACCGCCACATAAACGTGACAAGTGTGCTGGAGTTTGCTCGAGTGGCTGACTACGATTTCGTGGAGCTTGTCACCGGAATTTGCTGGACAAAACTGAGATTTGTAGGTTGGTTTTTTTTTAAATTGTTTTATATTTATTACGTCGGTGTATCGGTCCTTGTTTTAATGTTTCATTCAGTAACAAGCAGCTAGTCGCGATTTTCTCTTCCTATTCAACTATTAACTGATTCTATTACATTAATTAGACATAGCTCATCTAGGTCGGTGGCGTCCCTAAAACAAAACAGCATCACTGTGTTTTCGGTAGTCGTAGTGAACGGATGATCTCGCGCTCTCTTGCCGTCGGATACCCGGTCCCTCCTTCTGCACAAAAATCGTATCCGTCAACTTCCTCAGACACACCAGAAGTGTGCTGAAGTTTGTGTCAGTGGCTGCTAGTGGTTTCGGTGATCGTCCAAGTCATAATAAGAGCCGCAATGAATGCCTCTAATATCAGTAAATTTATTATTTTCACAGAAAAATTGGAAAGGGCTCTTTACGTTGCGACCCGTCACACTTCTCCAGTCGACGTAGCTCACCTACGTCGCTGGCGTCCCTAAACCAACGCAGCATTAGTGTGTTTTCGGTAGTCGTAACGAACGGACGATCTCGCGCCCTCTTGCCATCGGCCACCCGGTTTCACGTTCTGCACAGAAATCGAATTCGTCGACTACCTTGTACACGCCACAAGTGTGCTGAAGTTTGTTCGAGTAGCTGCCTGCGGTTTCTGTCACCTGAGATTTATTGGTAAGTTTTTTTTTTAATTGCTTTATTTATATTTATTATGTCAATGTACCCGTCCTTGTTTTGTTTGTTAAATTGCTTTATTTATATTTATTACTTCAATGTACCCGTCCTTGTTTCAATGCTTTCTTCAGGAACAAGCCGTGAGTCGCGATTTTCTCTGCCTATTCAACAATTAACAGATTCTATTAAATTAATTAACCTAATGACAATGTATTTATGAATTAATTAGTTACATAACATTTTTCATTATCCTTAAATTTAAACAACTTGTATTGATACTGTTTACAGCATATTTTGTATTAAGTACTGCTAGTATTTGAAACAGTTTTTACCATGAGATTTTTCTTTATAAATACATTTCACTTCATACATTACACTTAAAATTTGGAGCAAAGTATACGGAGTGTGGTTTATATTTTATTATATTTTGTAGCTTAATAGCATTACAATATCAAAAAATAAAGGTGTCGGAAATAGAAGTTTTTGAAGACTACGAATATAAGTAGCGCAGCAATGAACGTCTTAAATTGCAGTTTAATAATTATTTTCGTAGAGAAATCTGGAAAAGGCTTGTCATGTTTTAACCCGTCACTCCCCTCTACTCGACATAGCCCGTCGCTAATAGCACTTTAAATATGATTTTCCTGCAACCGAATATTGTGGGACTGTTAATGGTTTCGACTTGCATTGGTACCGAACATGCAAAAAAGTTTCTAACATTGTCAGTCAAACTATTACTTCATTAAATATAACGATAGTACATAATATCACGCTGTGGTGTGGTGCGGCTATTTCGTTGTAACGTCACCGCAGTACGTATTCGCGTACTGCGGTCCCCGCGCGATAATCCATAGCACGTATTCATGTAATGCGGTGTGTATATGCAGTTTACCTTAGAAATTGGAATTATTAATTTATTTTCATGCGATTAAATTGTTAAGTATTGATGGTAATTCTAGACTGTATGTCGATTTCGTGGGGGAAATATTATTATTTAATTAGCAGTGCAAATATCATAATTCTTCTGCAATCGAATATTGTGGAGCTGTAAATTATTCAGAGTAACATTGGCTACTAAACGCGCAACGAAGTTGTTGTAATTGACTATTAAACTATTAGTTCATTAAATATAACGTTAGTACATAACATCGTTTCTTGTTGGAATCTAACTGTAGTTAAAACTTTCCGAAAGGGAATGAAGGTTATGTTACGTTCGGTCCCGTCTCTACCCTCAACTCGACATAGGTCATCGAGTTCGGTCGCGTACCTAAACCAAAACGGCATCATTTAGTGAATTTTCGGTTGTCGTCGCGAACGGACGATCTCTGCACAGAAAATATATCTGTCAACTGCCTCACACACACCAGTAGTATGCAAAAGTTTTTGCGAGTCGCGACCTATGGTTTCTGTCACCTGAGTTTGCTGGGCAAAACTGAGATCTATACGTTGTATTTCTTTTAATTTGCTTATATTTATTACGTCAATGTACCAGTCCTTGATTTAAAGCTTCATTCAGTAATAAACCGCGAGTCGCGATTTTCTCTGCTCAATAATGTACGGATTCTATTAAACTAACTAAACAAAAAATGCATTTATGAATTTTTTAGTTCTATATCATTTTTCATTATTCTTCCAAATTTAATCAACTTTTCGTTTAAAATTACGCTCTAAATGTATTTTCTTTATAAATACATTTCGAGCGTACTTATTAACAATGCTGTAATTTACTCAATATTTGAAATAAAATATACGGAATGCTAGTTAATATTTTATTTTTTTTTGTAGATTAATAGCATTACATTATCCATAAATGAAGATGTTGGTAATACCAGTTTTAGCAGATTATGTTGCGTTACGTCCCACCCCTCCACTGTACATAGCTCTTCGCGGCCCGAGGCGTCTAGAAGAGAACCAAAAGAGCATCTGTGTGTTTTCCGTAGTCGTCGAGAACGGACGATCTCGCGCTCTCTTGCCGTCGGCCACCCGGTCCCTCCTGCATAGAAATCGTATACGTGACCTGCCTCATACATGCCACAAGTGGGCTAATAAGTATATTTCGATAAAACGTATGCGAGGCTCAATTTTACGCAGCTGAGGTTAGGAGAGCGTGCGTAAAATCGCGCCCTGCGCATGGCGTATCGAAATTTTTGTTTGTTTTCACCTGAGTTTGCCGGGCAAAACTGAGATCTATGGTTTTTTTAAATTTGTTTATATGTAAAACGTCAATGTACCCGTCCTTGTTTCCAAGCTTTATTTAGTAAGAAACCGAGAGACACGATTTTCTCTGCCTATTGAACAATTAACGGATTCTATTAAACTAACTAACCAAATAACAATGCATTTATGAATTTTTTAGTTCTATAGCATTTTTCATTATTCTTACATAATTTAATCAACATTTGCCTTAATACTGTTTAAACCAAATGTTTTATTAAATACTGCTAGTATTTCAGACAGATTTTATCATGAGATTTTTCTTTATAAATACATTTCGAGCATAATCGATAACAATTTACTAATTAACTTAAGATTTGAAGTAAAATATACGTAAAGCTGCTTAAAATTTTATTATTTTTACCGACTTCGAAAAAGGAGGAGGTTCTCAATTCGACGTGTATTTTTTTTTTTTTTTTATGTTTGCTCATTGTAATTTAAGAGCATTGCATTATTAAAAAATGAAGGAGCAGGAAATATAATTTTTGGCAGATTATGAATATAAGTAGAGGTGCAACGAACGTCTCAAATTGCACTTAATTTATTTAATAATTATTTACGCAGCAAAGGACTTGTTGCGTTCCATCCTGTCACTCCCCTGCACGCGATTACAGCTCGCCGCTATAGCAATACAAATATGATTTTACTGCAATCAAATATTGTGGAACAGTAAATTATTTCTACCCACTGTGGGTACAGAACGCGCAAAAAAATTGTTCAAATTGAGTAACAAACTATGAGTTCGTAAATATCACGTTAATACGTGCCGCGTTACGGTACGGTGCGGCAGTTTCCTTTCAACGTCACCGCAGTACGTATTGGCGTACTGCGGTTTTCGCACGATGCTCCGTAGCGCGTATTCGTGTATTGCAGTGTGTCTATGTACTTTAGTTTGGAAATCGGGATTTATAATTTATTATCGTGGGATAATAACATTTTTAAGCATTAATAATTGGAAATGATTAATACCTTAAAATTTGTGGAATAACAAGGATGTTTATAATATACTGATATGGCGTAATTTTAAACTATAGGTCATAGACAAGACAAAAAAAATGTTAAGCACACGTTTTCGTAATATATATATATTTTTCTTCAATTTAAATTTTAAAACACAATTTTTTTTAATTATGCTTCTCAAAACTTAAATTTAAGATAAAAAAACTAAATATTGTGAAAACGTATGCTTAACATTTTTTTTATCTGATGTATGACCTACAGAACAAGAAAAAAAATTTTAAATCGGCACATTATGGAATTTTTTTTTTTTTTTATTTGGATCCTCTAACGCGATTTTTCGACAAAATTCCATGTACATTCCTCTTAATATGACCAGCAAAAAAGCTTGGCAATCGATAATCCATGTTCACGATTTTTTTCACTTTGGGGGACACCTAAAGAACCAGAACAATCATGTGCAGTACACTGAGAAAAATCGCGTAGGTAATTACTGCCATATTGCATAGTAAATGTGAATATAGTCGTTGGAACCATATTTTATAATATAAACAGCAATAATATGTTCACATGTACTATTTTTGTCTTGTTTAGGTGTTCATTTACATAGTAAACCTCATATTGCAAAATATTCTATGTTTTATAGTAAATTTAACAATACATATTGTTTGCGTTTCTATTAAATAAATGTAGTATTCCAGTAATTGCGAATTGTTGTATGTACTACTATATTTTATAGTTACTTTTACGATAATTTTATAATTATCAGATACTATTAATTCTAGTTGTAGCCGTATTATATCATATTTTATAGTAGTTTTATGGTCGTAACTGCCATATTTTTTTCTCAGTGTAGGTGTGCTTGCATTCGCACATAATATCTGTCCTGTCTCTCCCCTCCAGTCGACATAGCTCACCTAGGTCGCTGGCGTCCCTAAAATAAAACAGCATCACTGTGTTTTCGGTAGTCGTAGCAAACGGACGATCTCTCGCTCTCTTGCCGTCGGCCACCCGGTCCCTCCTTCTGCATAGAAATCGTATATGTAACCTGCGTCATACACGCGAAAAGTGTGCTAAAGTTTGTTTGAGTGGCTGCTTACAATTTCATCGAGCTTGTCATCTCACTATGCTGGGCAAAACTGAGATTTATAGGTATTTTTTTTAATTTTTGTGGTTGTAGTCCTTCGATGAAAGGTTCCCCGCAGGGGACATCTTTGCTGAGTTCTTAATTTTACTACTGTTTAACGTATAATTCTGCAGGAATTGATTAAAATGAGCTGAAATTTTTATTTTTCTTTATTTTTATATTACTTAAACATATTTACGTTTCTGTAAGCATGAATTGTAAATTACAGAATTTTAGTAATTTTTTTTAGTAATTTTTTACTGTACCCTTAATAGCATTACATTATCAAAAAATAAAGGTATCGGAAATAAAAGTTTTTGCAAATTACGAATATAAGTAGAGCTGTAATGAACGTCTTCAGTTGCAGTTAAATAATTATTTTCGCAGAAAAATTTGGAAAAGTCTTGTTATGTTCTCTTCCGTCACTCCCCTCTACTCGACATAGCCCGTCGCTAATAGCAATTCAATTATGATTTTCCTGCAACCGTATATTGTGGGACTGTTAATTGTTTCGACTTGCATTGGGTAACGAACACACGAAAAAGTTTATCACATTGACTGTCAAACTATTAGTTCCTTAAATATAACGATAGTACATAACATTGCGCTGCGGTGCGGTGCGGCTGTTTCGGTGTAACGTTACCGCAGTACGGATTGGCGTAGTGCGGTCTTCGCGCGATGCCGCGTAGCGCGTATTCGTGTAGTGCGACGTGTCTATACGCAGTTTACTTTGAAAATTGTGATTCTTAGTTTATTATCGTGGTATTAAATTGTTAAGTATTAATCATTTCAAATGGTTAATACATTAAAATGTGTGTAATAGCAGGGACGTTCATAATATAGTGAGATGGCAATTCTACATAAGCAGTGCAAATATAATAATTCTTCTTTAACCGAATATTGTCGAAGTATAAATTATTCAGAGTAACATTGGCTACTAAACGCGCAAAAAAGTTGTTCAAATTGACTGTTAAACTATTAGTTCGTTAAATATAACGTTAGGGCATAACATTGTTTTTTCTTAGTAACCTCACTGCTGTTAAAACTTTACGAAATGTTACGTTCTGTCCCATCTTTACCCTTCACTCGACTAAGTTCACCGAGGTCGGTTTCGCCCCTAAACCAAAACAGTATTAATCAATGAATTTTCGGTAGTCGTCGCGAACGGACGATTCCGTGCTTTCTTGCCGCTGACCACTTGGTCCCTCCTTCTACACAGAAATCGAATCCGTCAACTGACTCATACATACCAAAAGGGTGCAAAAGTTTGTTCGAGTGGCTGCCTATGATTTCTGACACCTGATTTGCTAAGCAAAACTGAGATTGATAGGTTGGTTTTTTGTAATTTGTTTATGTTTATTACGTGAATGTACCCGTTCGTGTATCAAAGCTTTATTCAGTCGGAAACCACGAGTCGCGATTTTCTCTGCGTATTCAACAAACAACGGATTATATTAAACTAACCAATTTAATAACAATGTATTTATGAATTGTTTAATTATATAGAATTTCGTAGCACTCAGTGCCTAAAACGCCGATTTTACGCACGCGGGCGCTAGCTTACGTATGTCAAATCCGCATTTTTTTGCACCTCGAGTTGTAAAATGAAAACTGTGGTACGAAAACTAAAAGAAAATTGCGAGCATACAGTGAACAAGATTTTTCCCGATTCCTTACATGCCCCTCAAAGTGGAAAAATCGTGAACATGGATTATCGATTACCAATAGTACATTACTAACGCGGACGGAAGCGGATTATTTACCTCATGCGACGGTTTTTCGGCCGAGCGAAGCGAGGTAAAATTCTTTTACGTCCAAGTTTCAGTAAGGTATTTTTCCGCCCGAGGCCGCAAAATGACATTGAAGGTGGCATTTTGAGGTTAGAGGGCGGAAAACATTTTTGCTGGTCATTTATGAAGAATTTCATGGAATTCCGTAGAAAAACCATGTTAGAGGCTTCAACAAAATAAAAAAAGGTCCTCATATGCCAATTTAAAATTTACTTGTGTATAGCTCATACATCAGACAAAAGAAATGTTAAGCACACGTTTTCGTAATATATATATATTTTTTTCTTCAATTTAAATTTGAAAACAAATTTATTTAATTTTGCTTCACAAAACTTAAATTGAAGATAAAAAAAAAATACAGAATTCCATTTAAATTCCTCATAATATGACCAGCAAAAAATTTTGGCAATCGATAATCCACGTTCACGATTTTTTTTATATTGGGGGACACCTAAGGAACTGCGAAAACCTACTCCAGTAGTTGTGTTCTCAATTTTATTTTTTTGGTACCCCATGTGTTTTACGAAGTCCGTGGGATTGCACAAATAAATTTCGAGCATACTTGTTAATAATGTAGTAATTTACACAATAATTGGAGTAAAATATACGGAGTGCTGCAGGTTTATATTTTATTATTTCTTGTAACTTAATAGCACTACATTATCAAAAAATAAGTGTGTAAGAAATAGAAGTTTTTGCAGATTACGAATAGAAGAAGAGCCGCAATGAACGTCTTCAATTGCAGTTAATTTATTATTTTCGCAGAAAAATTGGAAAGGCTCGTTATGTTCCGTCCCGTCACGCAAAACGTTCGTTCGAAACGACTGTCAAACTATTAGTTTGTTCAATATAAAGTTAGTACATAACATCGTGCTGCGGTGGGTGCGACTGTGTCGTTGTAACGTAACCGCAGTACGGATTCGCGTACTGCGGTCTTCGTGCGATGCCGCGTAGCGCGTATTCGTGTATGCGGTGTGTCTATGCAGTTTAGCTTGGAAATCGGGATTATTAATTTATTACCGTGGAATTACATTATTATGTATTAATCATTCAAAATGACGAATACTTTGTAATGTGTGTGATAGCAGGGATGTTTATAACAATATACTGAGGTGGCAGAATCGTAAACTATATGTCGATTTCGCGAGGGGAATTTTTTTTCTTTAATAAGCAGTGCAAATATAATAATTCTTCTGCAACCGAATATTATGGAACTGTAAATTATTCAGAGTAACGTTGACGACTAAACGGGGAAAAAAGTAGTTTATACTGTCTGCCAAACTATTAGTTCGTTCAATATAAAGTTAGTACATAACATCGTGCTGCGGTGGGTGCGACTGTGTCGTTGTAACGTCACCGCAGTACGGATTCGCGTACTGCGGTCTTCGCGCGATGCCGCGTAGCGCGTATTCGTGTAGTGCGGTGTGTCTATGCAGTTTAGCTTGGAAATCGGGATTATTAATTTATTACCGTGGAATTACATTATTATGTATTAATCATTCAAAATGACGAATACTTTGTAATGTGTGTGATAGCAGGGATGTTTATAACAATATACTGAGGTGGCAGAATCGTAAACTATATGTCGATTTCGCGAGGGGAATTTTTTTTCTTTAATAAGCAGTGCAAATATAATAATTCTTCTGCAACCGAAAATGTAAAGAAATTATATAACTATATACACATTTTTTTAGAAATTTTAGTCAATTTGGTTACCGACTTGATGAAATATTTGGAGGAGTCCGTGACAATTTGCCTAGAGAGCATTTTGCCTACCAATCAGAGAAGGGTCACGTGGTAAATGCCCGTTCAATGAGAGCGCGTGTCGGTTGTTAGCTATGGAAGGAGTTAGCGAATCAATGTCGATTTTTTTTTTAAAATACCCTTATTTTATTATTATTATTTAAAGAATAAATTATTTTGATACAGTGTGCGTAAAGTAGTGTGTAAAGGACTTTACGCATTTTTGCGCAATCTTCGAGTGCTGCTTTTACGCACTGTATCAAAAAATATCGTTCGGCACATATCGCTCGGGCGATAAACTCACTCACTTGCGAAAATCAGTTTTTACAC
>JAWWEN010040002.1:0-13298 GCA_035582955.1 Sycophila texana
GCGCGGGTCAATTCGAAATACCAGAACATGGCCATATTAGGCGCATGCCCATATTAGGCACAGGTACCTTATATATACGCTATTCATCAGTAGGTTATATGATCGAGCAGATATTCTAGAATAATTTGGTATCAGTTACATTTTTTATCATGTGGTATCAGTATCGGGTTCTTCAGTACCAAAAAAATGCTATTAAAAATGAAATTTCAAATTTCTGTAATTTATTTGGCATTAATGAGTACTTGCTTTTTTATCCAACTTTTTCAAATGATACAAAAAGTTAAGGAGAAAATTTGTAGTACAAGCCTTATTTTATTAAAATATGTAAATTATATACTACATTATATTATATTAATATTTATATTTAAAAAAATTTATAAATTAATAAAAAATGTCAAGTCATGGATTTGTTGGTAGACTATCGGGATATACCTTGAAAAATTCTAAAGACCATCATTGTTAATGATTTAGAATTACAATAATAATAAGTTACACGATATGAGATTTTTACATGACATTTCGTGTTATTTGAGAATACCTTTTTTTTCTCTATTTCAAAAGGGTGCTTTTTGTGGAAAAGGTTGCTGTCCCCAAAGAAATTGTTTTGGCGTAATTTTTTGCGTAACAAATTGGCGCTTTGTGTAATGACAATATTTTTTCATGTAACGTGTGAATTAGATTTTTATGCAATTTTTATACAAATTGCATATTGATTTTTTTAATAATTATATACAGAAATTTCTCGTCGACGAATAAACAATTTATCCTTAATAAGATTACGTAAGATTCACCAAGTTTATAAATTAATGATTTCAAAAAGCTTTAAACAATGAACAAACTTTGCAATGTTTCGGTTAATACTTCGACGCGAAGTCTGAAAAAAAGATTATCAACGCTTGAATTTGTACCATAATTATGGTATTGACTATTATACTTCATCGAAGAAACATTAAATAATTAAGAAACTATTTGTACAAGGAGAGAAATTATTTACTAAATTTTACAAAGTACCATTATTATTTTGTCACATTCTGCCAATTTGATTAGTTTTACATTGCAGTTTTTCGTAAGGAACATATTCTTTTTTGGAAAAATTCTTCTAAAAATGCTAATGTGAGTAAACTGTGAGCAATGAATAAAATTTAATACAAGATTTTTCTCCGCACAAATATACCATGGTGATTTATCTTTTTCGACTACACTGAACTGTATGAATTAACTACACTAAAAAAAAAGTTTTGTCAAAATTACTTTTTGTATGAGAACGCGACCTCAGACTGGACTCTCGGATAAAAATTACCGTACTTTACAGTAAATTGTGCTGTATATATATATTCTTTCATGTACTGTCTAAAAAAATTTACTATATCTGTGGCTATAATTCTTCTGTAAAGTATAATAATTTTTATCTGAGGCCAGCCTGTGGTCGCATTCCCCACATAGATAGTAATTTTTACTTTTTTAGTAGTTTTAGATAGTAATTTATACATTTTTCTCAGTGCAACTTACAAAATAAAAATCGATATACATTTAAGTTTAATTTGTGCTTAAATAAAAGTAGTTACCGTCGAAAGCAGTGGTATACTTGCTTGCTGAACTTAACGACACTTTCAAAAATTTATAAAAAATTTACGCACACAAAAAGAGAAAGAAAAAATTCAGTAACACACTCCGTTTCAGCAACTCCGAAACCTTCCGCTACATCGTTAAGACTGCCGTCACCCCAAAATTACGGAAACTGCGATAAAGGCAAATTCCAGTTCGCCGCTGAACACTGAATCACGCACAGGATGATCTAGCAAAAAATGGAATACCGAATGGAACGGTACGAACTAATCCAAAAGAAATCGGCCAGTCCGAATGGGAAACGGTACTCGCCATACGCGCGCTTCGGTGATTGGTTAACCCACATATTTCGGGTCGTCGGCCACCGCGGCGCATCCTCGCCGCTTCGCCGCTTATCCGAATCCCTAACGGTAACAGGCGAAAGGATGCTGCGCATCATGACTTAACTCCTGGCGCAGCTCGAGTGCTTCGCCGCTTTTTTTCCCGCGCAGTTCGAATAAACGCGCGTCGTTAAAAGCTGATTTATTCGACCGCGTCCTCGTTAGGTCGAACTGCCAATTTCAGGATCTAGGACGAATTTTAGAAGAAGCGGAGGCAAAGTGCGGACGTTTAAAAATGTTTAGGAGAAGAACGGAAGTCTTGTGTTGTGTGTATAACATACAACATATGTGAGTAATTGCTGTGGTGCTACTTTGAATTGTGGGAAGGAAGAGTGGGTTAACAGTATGCAGTGAGAAAAAAAAATGTTTCATTCAAATATCCACTGCTTTTTGAGTCTGAAGATGCGAAATGCATCTGAAAAATGTGAATAGTGAATATCGTTCACATTGAGTGCGTGCGGTTTGATGGACTATTCTTGGATGGACTGTTCTTTAAGGATAACAAAAAAAATAGTCATTCACATATTAAAAAAAACGACTTTTCACACACAATATATTGCTATCACATCACTATTCACGTTTTCTAAGTTTTACATTTTCAGATTTCAAAAGTATTCTAGAAAATAATTATTGCCAAGTCTATTTGCTCTAAATATATTCTGTAATTTAAATAAGTCTGTAATTTTTGTAGCGAAATCCATATTATTGAATTTAACAATCTTCTTCCAATGTTACTATAATGTAATTAATTATTACTATTACTATTTAGATTATCCAGATATTACGGATCCAATATTGTAATCCTATACGGATACGAGATCTGGATCCAATATTTGGATCTTTAAAATTCGATTAAGATCTGGATCCTACTCATTTTCTTTATCTAAGTTTCTTTTTTATTTTATCACGCGTCGATCGGTTGCATATTAAACAGAGATAAACATCAAAGCTATAAGAAAATATAAGTATTATAAGGAACTATAAGGAGAAAAAAACTACATAAATTATTAATTTTTTTTTTTTTTTATTAAGTGCACTCTGCCTACGAAATTATGTATTTTGTTATTAAGAAATAGCGAATCGCATTACTTTATACCTTATATATTTTAAAAGGTAAAGATATAAATATTCGATAGAAATAGCCTAGTATACTTCTATGAGTATCTCAGTTAGTATTATTATATGTGTATATATTCACTTGTATATTCCTGCACATATTATGAGCTAATGTTAGTTGCCGTTGCCTTTTTTATAGTTCAAACTATTTTCTCCCAGGATGCTTTAGGTTATTTTTACATCGCTATAATAATAAACTGATTTCAACTTAAAACTTGACTTTGAGGTCGAGTGGTCAACCTTCTTGACGACAATTAAGCAACTAAAAGAGCATCCTAATTTGCATTCGAATCAATTATGATTTACGAGGATAAATAAGGTCGCGCCATGTTTCATCTTTCTATTATTGACAGTCTTTATAATAAAGTTGTGCGAAAAAACAAGAACATAAATTAAAATTTCCACGTTATAATTTATTGCGAGCCGTGATTGATAGTTTTCTATATTAACCTTACATTTAAAGGACACATTTTCGAAAGAAAAAAATAAATAAATCAATTGTACAATCAAAAAAAGAGCTTCAATGAGAATTTTTTTAATGACCTCATGCGCTCGGTGAGGGTCTCTCGAGCAAACAAGAGTAATAAATAGAAATGCACGTAGGGGTCCCTTCGCATTGAGTTTTCCTCTCGCGTTAATCTTTCATGTATGACACGTATGTCGAAGCGCGAAGATGCGGGGCTCCGGGCGCGCTTCTTAGAAGTGCATTTGAATATCTGCTCTTTGTGCGTCGCGCCATGCGTCGCGTTTGCCCGGGTGCTTTTTTTATTTTACTGCAGAAATATTTTAGTCCGTCACGACCTCTGATAACGAAAATTTCTTCGCTTTTTTCGAGTGACTCTTAACTTTTTTTTTTTCATTTTTGATAAAGAAATTAATTGTTAATTATTTTCGTGTCGGCCGAGCTTTTTTTTTTTTATTATTTTATTTTTTATCGCAGAAATATTCTAATCGGTCACGTATTCTGATGTTAAAAATTCCTTTGCATTTCTATCAAATTTACTTAAAATATTCTAAACTTATTTAGCACAAAAATTTATTTCAAATAACAAAATTATTCTGGTAGGTAGATTGAGCATCGAAAAAAATACAAATTATATTTGTATGCAGTTGCAATTAATGACAGTTCACGATGAGAGATAAAGTTATCGAGAAACCTGTTTGGAACAGGTGCACGCGGTTACGATTGTTGCGGAAGCTTGTAATCGGCATCAATGAACTGCACTAAATCGAAAAAAAAAGCCAGCTAAAGAATACAAACATTTTCACGTGAAATTTTTTACTTCCTGCAGACGAAGCATTGACATAGAAAATTGACAAGTTGTTAACTATATACTATTTAATTTACTATATGATTTTTTTTTTTTTAGAAATATTTGAGAGAAAATTCGCTTTGGCCTTTTCTTCTAATATTTCGTTTCTAAAATCGGAATTTTTAGGAATAAACTTTATATATCACTTTTTTCATAAAAATCGTGGCGATAGAAGCATATAAGAAATATATATATATATATATATACTGCATAAATTTCAAGTAAACGCATATTCCGAGAAAAAATAAAAAACTGAAATTTTATGTAAAGTTATAATTATAGAGTGAAAAAGCATCAATCGAGTTGAAGCTTTGGATGTAGCATAAATTACCCCCATTTTTGAACGGCTTAGAAGATCTTTCAGATTTTTAGATTTTAAGAGTTTTTAGACTTAATTTTTTTTTACATACGGTATATATTTCAAGTCATTTCATAGAGTATGAGAGAAAAACATTACTATTGTTTCTTTGTTGTATTACCTATATGAACAAAATATTAGTTTAATTGAAATAAGTATAAGTGCACGCCACTGAATTGCCGGCGTTTATTTTATTTGTTTTTTATTTTTTAAGCATAATGAATTTTACACAAGTGGCTTTATTTTGGCATATCGTTTATTCAGTTTTGGCTTAACGAGGCGCGCAAAAGCCAAAGAGACCAGACGATTGGTGCCTGTCGGTATTTGCGATGCGTCGAGAGATCCCAAGGCTCCGATGGAGTCTGTTTACTCTGGACACACGTATAGTTGCGCAAAAATCGTTTCTTCGGACCCATCGGTTGCTCGCCCGAAGAGCACCTGAGCCATCAGTGATGCTCATCTTGGGCGATAAAGACTTTAAAAATCTTTGCATGGAAGTAGGTTCAATTACGAAGATCAAGTATCAAGTTGAATATGAATGTAGCGGTAGTTTTGAAGTAAAAAGAATTTGTCAGCCAAAAGTGAACTGCACACGTTTCTTTGATTGAAATGACCAGTATCTCCGAGTCATTGCGATTAATTCATGAAAAAATGCACGTGGCCAATCGAAATTCCTGAAGATAATTGCACGAAAAACTTCCAATTAACGTCCGCAAATTTTATATTTAAATTAACCTGATTTATCGGAAAATTTACGTGCACAAGTGAAAATATTTGAATTTTTCTGAATTCCTGTGTTATTCCTATCAAGTAGCATTTTAACTATCATTTTAAATATATTTTTGAACAGAATTCTTCGAGGGGCTTTCATTTCAAGTTCAAACTCCCCAAGTTTCAGCAAAATTCATGACTCGGAGGGTGTAGTCTCCGTTTGTAAGTGAAGATTGAATTGCAACGAAAGTAATAAAGGGAAACATCGGTGTTATTTTTACATTAAAACAAAAAAAAAAAAATTAGTAAATTTAACAAAGTATTTCTTTAAATATTTGTAATTTTAAACAAATTTCGTTACTAATTAATTTATTTTTCTTATTGTCAAGAGGAATAATTTGCCACTTTCATTTGCCATTAAAACTTGAAAATCCAACATTCAATTTTCCAATAATTAATCCAGTACTTTATAAAATTCGTTCGTCAATCTTTATTACACTGCACTGCAATTCCATAATGTTACTAATAATAAAATATTTAAAAAAAAAACCATTAAAATGCTTCCACAAGTACGTACTTCCATCGCGTCCAACAAACTTCCTTCTTCCAAACCCCGTCAACCTTATCGACGCCGATGATTAGATCAAACTGTTCTAGTTAGCTATTCTTCCTTATAATCTCGCAAAAGACCGTCCCGCTCTGAGCACGTGGGATACGGTGGCGTGCGCGCGCAAGGCCTGCGGCGCCGCTCGGCGCATCTTGAAGTATTGAAAAAAAAAAAAAAAAAAAAAAAAAGTGTCGGGCTGATCAACAATGCAGCCGACGTACCCGCGCGCGTTGCTCAACGCGTCCCTGTATAATATAACACCATCGGCACGAGCCGCTTTCGTCGAATCGACAAAATGCGCGCCTGCGCGTCTCCTCTGCGCCGGGGCTTTTCTTTCAAAATTCCGCCAAGGTCCCTCAAGGTCGCGCTAGCGCAACCTGACCCCCAATTTTTCGTGTGAAAAGCGGCCCCCTTGCACAAAATCCCGATATACATTTGAGATGAAAAAGAATCTGTGAAGAATGGTTAAAGATGCTTGAGTATGCAAATTCACGAACTTCGTTAAACGAATGGGGGTATAAAAATTGAAAAAAAAAAAAAAAAATGTTTTGTACAAAAACAGAAAAATTGTTTTGAGAATGTCTAGGGTACAAAGAATGAAAAAATTTGTTGAAGATGTCGGGGGTACCAAAACTGAAAGAAAGGTGTAACCGTGACATAAGTTAGGGTGAGAACATGAGTTCTATAAATGAATGTTTTATTGCAATTTTTCGCCTCTTTATACATCGTATTTATTAATGCAGTCAAAATTAATTTGATACTAATGCTTTTTTGAGACTCACTAGTTAAATATAGTTATTAAAAAAAAGAAAGTTTTATGGTAAAATAAAAGATGCCGATTTAAATGACGACAAAAATCCATTTTTTATTTTAAAAGCGAAACGAGATTTCAGGCTCTTGATTTTTATTTTACAATGAATTATAATGTTTTTTATGCTTCTATTTCATTGCGATCGTCAAGATTTTATCATAAAATTCTTCTTTTAAGCAACAACAATTTGACTACTACGAATTTTTCTACCTATAAGAACACCTAAAAAAAATCACCTGGAGTAGGTGTAGTAGGTGTAAATGTACCCTCAAAGTAAAAAATTCGTTTTTTCACTTTGTCAGAATGAATTTTTCTTTCTGTATATATAAGACAATTAAGTATCCGATTTTTTCCATTCAATTATCCGAAGTTAGCTTTCAGCGATCGAGCGATTTTTTTGTCTTTTTTTGCACTACGGTATGTGATGATCCGATCCGAGGATCCATGCCAGGCTCGGGTAGCCTGCTGACACGCTTCGTTGCGCCAAGCTCAGCGAGCATTAGTACACTGAGCTCGCCTCGGCCAAAAAATGGTGCTCATTCAGGGCGGAGCGCGCGAAAGCGTAATAACACTAGTACGTCCAGTAAGTAAGTTACACACTACTCGTGGTTACTTATTTGTGTAAGTATAAGTAAGTAACGATCGGGAAAAGGAAGGGGGACTCGACGAAGTGTCAATATTTTGTTTGCTCGCGATGTGCAGGGCACACCTGCATTTTCCGGGTTGATCGGCACGTGATTGATTAGCGCGAATTTGATTTTTATTATTACACTCGAAGCGCGCGAGCGGCGCTGATCGAGCAAATAAAATGTTAACTTCTAAGCGAGACAATTCGCGAGTATATACCGATTTATCGAGTCGGTGGATATATAGTAATGAAGTGATCGTAAGCAACTTACGTTTACACAGGACGCGTGATTAGAATAATTTAGCAAATCGATGACAAAGCGTTTCATTAACATTTTAAATAAAAATATCCCCCCACTCTTCGTACTCTCTATAAAGTTGAATTAGTGGAAATTCCACAATTTTTTTCACTATCAATTAGTAGAATTTCACTAATTGAAATAGTAAAAAAAATTTCTACTCAGTTGTATTAGTGGAAATTAATAATTATTCACTATTTCACTATTGAATAGTAGTTTTCCACTAATATTCACCTTATCTATACAATCGATCGACTGGCGAGTACGTCGTTTCAATTAATTTCCACCAGCGAATGCGCAGGAATTAGCAGAGTATTACGGAATAGCGTAAGTATAATCTAAATGAAACTATGGTATGGACAAGGATAGTTCTGATGACTCGTACCAGAATTCTTTATCTTCTACCTTTAACCTGAACTAACCTTTATTTATCCAAGTGAAACGATCTTATATAAAAACTGATAAAATCAAATACATTCTGGTGCAAAAACCGAATAAGATATCCGGTTTATGCACCCAGGCTTTCATAAGTTTTTATAAGATCGTTTCAATTCATTCTATATATAATAGAAACCTAAGTTTGTGTTCTACTACTGTTTTCTTCCTTAAGGTATAAGTGATTCAAATGAGAGACAAAATCATACCTGTAGCAAGTACCTGTGTGTGTAACAAGGTTTTGTAGATTACAAAATCTTGTAATCTACAAATTTAATTCTGTAATCCGACGTACAAATTCTTTGTAACTATAATGTAACATAATATATAATGTAATATAATGTACTATGCAAAATAACTCCCTTAGGGGAAGTTAAAATTGCACAAATAAATAAAAAATACCTGGATCCAGCCGTATACAAATTCCCGTCTTTTTCCATGAAATTTATACCATGAAATGCAATCATTAATTTCGAAGATATTCAAGAAACCTTGTCAGCACCACCAGTCGATGACTAATCCACCAGAAGCTCGGAGCGCCTGAACTAAATCGCCGTTACAACGCCGTACCATCCCTTCGTTGTTAAATCATTACGCACGTTTACTCAACCATATCCGCGAAATTCCGAAACTGACTTGTAATTTCACTAACCTGGTTCCGCTCGACGCGAGTAACTAAGTGCACCACGGAGCGCCGAAGCTCCGCCAGAACCAAGGCAACACTGCAATTTAATGCCATATATCCCTTCGGCATAGGGTGTAAACTTTATCCAACTAACTTATATTATACCCGCGGAATACCGAAGCTCGCTATCAATTTCACTAACCTGGTTCGGCTCGGCGTGACTACGTGCACCTATAGGCACTTTCTCCGGTTTCGTGCTTGTTGGCTTCCGCAGGCGGCCAGGTGCTAACTCGCGAGCACGCTTCTTCTCTTTTTTTTTTTTTTTTTTTTTGTTTCGTCGAGCGTACACGCGGTGTGATGCACCGACGACGGCCAAGTTTGGCTCTCCACCGACACCGAGCAGCGACTAACTAACGTTTCGGAGCGCGAGCGCGCGGTTCCTCGCGGCCCGGCGCCTCGTGAGAGCCGTGGGTGGGGAAAGGAGTGCGCGGCGGCCCGCGCTCAGGATACTTATCCACCTGCGGGGAAGGAAGACGTCACTGGGGGACGCTGGCCGATGACGGCATCAGGGATATACGGGAAGAATGGACTTTTCCTGGTGAGCGTAGCTTTGAGTGTTTTGCTGCACTTTTCAAAGCTACGGATAGGGATCGACATTGAAAATGAATGTAATATCATTTAGTATAGAAATCTAATCGTGCAAAATGCAATAACACCTCACCTCATTCCTGTGTTATGTAGAGAAATGAAATTCGTCCGCGTCGCGTCTGAGTGAGACGTTAAATTTGTAAAATTTTAAATTTTATATTTAAAATTTTTTAGTCGCACAAGTCTTCTGGTGTACCACCCACTAAATAATGGTTTTCCGGTGTCGACCTTTTTTTTTTTTTTAAAAAAAACCGTATTAATAAAAAAAAATCGTCTCTTTTAATATCTATTTCATATTTTGGTTTCGAGATTCAATCCGAATAAATTATATGTATAGGGAGAAAATGATTATGAAAGTTCCAAAGCTTTACAGTATCTGAATTTAGTATAACTGCTAATATTAACGACAATCGCTTGCTAAATTATAGTTAAGTTTACAGATTTACTGCAATATTTATTTAACTAAAATATATACATTTCTGAAGCATGTATATAAATAATGTGCTCAATGCGCTTAAATGTGAGTGCAGTATATAATGGGATCACGGAAATTAAAGGGAATTTTTTTGTATAATGGAACATTCCGTTAAGGGGATTCTTACACGAAACTCTAGTCATCAGTAGAGAACTCGTAAGTACCTTGATTAACGTAATCACCTTGAATATAACCGAACTTATTCTAGTCTAATGAAGAAATTCTGAAGAAGAAGCTGAATATATTTTCACTTATTTTATCTTAGTTCAGAATCGCTGAATAATACATGCGCACAGCAGCACTGAACACAACTTCACTTATTTTAGGCTAATTCAAATACGCCGAATATTAAATTGCATTCGACATGATTGACCATAATCTTACTTATTTTAGGCTAGCTTTATAGATCGGCTGAAGATGCGCGTGACAATTCTGAACATAATTACACTTGTTTCATTCGCACATTAATGAATGAATCGTTTTAAGAATAAAAGTCTTTCAGATTCTCAGCATGAGACTATACTTTTTGTAATCATTAACAATTGCTAACTAGAAAACCTAATCCTTCCACCCAAAAAGAGAGTATCTCCTTTAAGAGATGTATTAAAATTGTAACTTTTAAATTTATTGTTTTTTTTTTTAATATATTTATAATAATTGCTAAAAATTTTAACAAATGCTCCCACTATTGGTTTCGTGCAGGGTCCCTCTTAAAACATTTATTTAAAAAAATCGCTATATATTTATTTATTTATTGGAAAATATATATCAGTTAAAGTATTACCATTTGAAAAATTAACACTTTTCTAAATTATTATATGATAATTATTATATTGTATTTAATATCTAAAAAATTTTTTCCAAAGCTATCTATTTACAATGTATTTATGTATTTATTATTTAAAAATTTTTTCCAAAATTATTTACAATGTATTTTATATATTTTGAGTATTTATCATTGTAATTTAAGCATTTGTAAATATGTTTTACAATAAACTATTCTATTATTCTATTATTATTATTCTATGATCAATTGTGTATTTGGCACCATTTACCTTTTTTGCGGGCTGTCCCTAGCGTTACTGGAGACACTGGTTAATTAGAGGATTCCACGATAAACATTTGCGAGTGCAGTTCGCCACAGCGCGGATGACAATTGCCATTTATATGAGCGTGTAGCTTACAAAATCGGGGAAGATACAATATGAAGCAATGGAATGGGCGAGTGGGGACAAATGACGCGTGCTTGCAATTTGTTGCTTATCATTGGAATGGCGATTAAGTTGTAGTAAGCTTCAATTTTTTACAAATTTTCCGGACATAAATGTGTCGTTCTTAAATGATTAAATGATGACGGAAGGTTCAAAAGAATGACTGCGCTTTATTTTTTAGAGCAGCAGTTGAAGGTTATATGTATATGTTGTAATATTAATAAACGGAGAAAAAAGTAGTTCTTACAAATCCAATAGTTCCACTTATGTGTACAAAATTACATTTGTTGTTTCAATTGCATGAATATTGACGAGGTTATACATATTACCTTCAATTAATAGTTAATAATAATTATATTAACTATTAATTGCAGATAGGAGATTATATTAATAGTGAAAGTAATATTTTAAATAAGGAATGGCTTCGAATCACTTTATTATATATTATTATAGATGAAAGAAGGCCACGTTTATTAATAAATTAAAGCCAGATTACATTTTCAAATTGAATATAGTTTACCAGGATCATAAATGTTAGTTCTTTTTCTATTTTCTACGTCTTTCATCTTTTGCTTCCGCCTATAGGAAGCTTGGTAATAAAATATGAATACTTTTAAAAACATATATTAGATATAGAGAAAAAGCTCACGAGTTTTAAAACATTTTAAAGTTAAAATTTATTGAAAAAGTCTTTTTTAATTTACATTTTTTTTTAAAAATCGAATGTTTAAATTAAAATTCTTTAGATTAATTTATGCGTTAGATTCGTGAATACTATGATTAAGTTTTAATCGTTTCCACCTGCTCTCAACGACAAACGCTAGTATTACAATTATCACACACAGACCAGCTGGTAAAAACCATACTGGGCAGGGGTACGTTTTCATGAAATTCGTGTGCAGTAAAACGAACAATGGAGTTGTTACGAAAGGTCCGAGTTTTTCCATAGTCGTTGTAACGGCAAATGCTTTACCTATGCAAAAAAAAAATTAAATATTTTCATCGAACGATTTATCAAATTAAAATTTATTAATTAAAATTTATCAAATTAATTAATTAAAAAAATAAATTATTATGACCAATGCGATTGATATCATGATTGATGGGATTCAAAATTTAAGCCATTACAATTATTTGAAGTAAACAAAATAAAGAAAATGTTGAAATATTGATTAGAAAAATATTTAAACCTATTGGATACTAAAGTATTCTCATTTTATTTTGATACCTTCAATTTCTCATTTTATTTTTACACCCAAACCGCCAAGAAAATTAATATATCATAAATTTAAAAAAAGGATGCGTTCGGGTGTCTGCTTTTTTTTACACTCTTGCAATAAATTTAATACTGCACTAATTTAATAACAAAAATTTAACGTGCCGCACTTCCAAATTGACCATTTGGATGAAACTTTGTAAATGGTCTTTTAATTTAGCTATAAATAATGAAACGAACGAAGTGCTTTCCCGTAAAAAGTGATGGTTGCGAGTTCACGTAATTTTTATAAGTAGCTTCAACCTAATTCTTATACGAGAAAATTTCAGAAAGTTTCATCCGAACCGGTGATCTGCATTTGCGGCACTCATCCGGTAATTTAAACTCACCGACATCCTGCTGAGACACAGTTTTTGAAATGATACTGCGAACCAAGGAAGCTGGAGCCAAACTGAATAGTCCTATGGCGGCCGACAGGTATAAGTGCCAAGCTTGGCGCGCAAAGGCTTTCGTAAGCGAATTGCCGCAGTTCGACAAGCTTGCAATCATGATGGTATACGTTTCCGGGAGTCCTGTAAATATTACACGTGAAACATCAATAATGTCGATATTATAAGTGAAGGTGTAACAAAATAAAAAATAAACAAGTAAATAAATAAATAGATAGATAAATAAATATGAGAATACGTTATGTTTCTTATAATAACTATAGGGTCCTTTGGACCCCGCACCAATCTTAAGGGGTAGTGGGTCCCAGCCAAATTGTCTGAAAATTTTATATGTTATAGTTTATGCTTTTCCGAACAAAAGTTCTTATATTCAAAAGTCCCCAAAGTATTACGGTTTTTGAGAAAAAAATTGTTAAAGTCGCTAATACGCGTGAAGGTTAGTTTGTCAGGC
>JAWWEN010040013.1:0-13297 GCA_035582955.1 Sycophila texana
TTCCTGGCTCCACGAGATCATTTAAAGTCCCCTTTTTTACCCAATTTAACGGAGCGATAGAGTCATCTAAATTAAATTATAAATTTTACAAATTAAAATAATTGTATGCAGGAAGGAATTAAAGTGTATTACACTTAGTTTATTTAAATAGAAATTTCAAAAATATATATTACTCTATTACATCCAGAATCTAAGTCCTGAAAAGCCTTAAACACTTTGTGAAAAATCAACGAATCATCCTAGAGAAAAAAAAATGACCCAATACACAGCATACAACCGTCCCTACTTTTTCTTCCCTCGTCCCTAATCTTTCTTTTTCATTTCACGCCGTCCTCCGGGGGTAGGTATACCCAGCAGCCGCGATATACGTCGCCGGATCTTGGCTTCCCGAAGAAAAGATAGCGAAAAGGGCAAGTCTCAACGTATTTTTATTATCTCCCGGCCTTCTTTTTTCACGACGCCATCATCATCATCCCCCGCTGGCATCGAGCGCATGTAAACGACCACCGCTTTTCTTTTTGTTCGCGAAAAATACCGCGAAATTCTCGTTAAAACCGCGAAAAAATTGACGGAATGTCGAAACCCCCGACACCTGACCGATCGAGTGGAAATTAGTGCCGCAGCTCGAGCACGGAAGGGAATACGTTCGCAACGATATTTTGCTCTTTGAGCATCCCTTTTCTATTCTGCGTGGACTGGCCGCGATTTTTACGACCGCAGGTCCGACGCGGTAAAAAAATTCTCAGCTCCGATAAGCTTAGTTCGCCGTGGGAAAGTTTTACAAACCACCAGTCGATAAAGGGAAAAGCAAAGTAAATGCGAAAGCGGTGTCTCGGGCCGAGATAAAACATGCACGTTCCGTCATTTTGGAATCGGTCCCCTAAGGCCGCCACCAACTCCGTCGCGGCTTTAAAAAGCAAAGTTTCAGCGCGGCGCGAGTTTCGAGCATCGGCTCCGCGCAACTTCGTTCGCCAAAAAAGGGAGAGAGAAGAAGAAGAACCGTTAGTCGAGGCAGTGGTAAATGCACGGTCCGATAATAAGAAAAGAAACAGCGGGAAGGACGAAACTTTCGGGGCTCGCCTATTGCACCGCAGTTATTTGCGGTTGCATGTGGAGAACGGAAAGGAACAAAAAAAAAGGGACACGAGAAACGAACTCCCGGAGCGAGAATTTTAATTGGTGCGAGAAGCCCGATTCGCGCGCCTCTTGATTTTTTTATTAGCGTCGCCGCGGCGACCTTGAGATGGGCCAGGGCTCGAAGTGCAAAAGGATCTCGAGTCGATTGCTTATACTCGGTCTCCTACTGCTAAGAAACTAATTAACGAGTCGACTTGAATTAATTACATTTGTAAATGTAAATGCAATCTGTAACGGTTAATTGCAGTGGCTCGAACTTAAATTATATATTTATAATTAAAAGTACGTCTTCCGTGCGTACTTCCGGGTAATACTGGCAAATTTTTTTTCTTCCATTTTATTTATTTTTTTTTTTTTATTCAAAAGAACCATCAAATTTGCCTTTATTAGCGACGGAAGTTTCCTGATAATCGAATTCGGTTCGCGCGTTCGTGTGATCGCTAATTTGCAGGAAGGAAAGCAGTGGACGCGCTGTCTCTCCGTAATAATAAAAAAAAGAGAAGAAAGTTCGGCCAAAGTGTCGTTGAAAGTTATTAAAACGGTCTTGAGATCGAGTATCTCAAGAATGTCTCTTGTATCTGCCGTGTAATATTGTACCTACTTCGAGTCGCGTAATTATCTTCGAAAAGTTTCTTTTCTCCACTTCGAGCTAAGTTTTACCTCTAAAAACTTCGCGCGTAAAATTTTATTACTTTCCGATTAATTAATTTCTTTCTTTTTAAAAAAAAAAAAAAAAAAAAAAATGTAACGCAACAGACTATAACAGTCTCTTCGTTCACCGAGAATAACGAAGAATTTTCACTTTTTTTTTAACAGAATGGTTATATATGTAGACATATAGTTGGCATTCATAAATCCTCAGTGGAAAAATCTACCGGCACATTTCTCGTAAGCTCCGTACATTTCAGCGGGCGTTTCAACGCCGGAGGAATCGATAGCTCGCGCAAGTGCGAATCGTAAGCGTCGGGGATATATACCACTCGATCTCCGATACTTCCGCTTATCGCTGAAAAGAGCCGATCGCACAGTTTCGCACGTACACTCGCGCACGTACACTTACACATTCATTTTAGTAAAAGTGCCATTCAAAGGAGCACATCTCGGCGCTATATATACCTTCTTTGCCGAGCGATCGGAGATGTACAGTATCCGCCGGCGTCGATTTTTCCCCTTTTCTTTTTACCCTCTATTTCGGAAATATTTAACCGATCAGATGCCTAGTGCACCTGATGGACTAATAAAAAAGAGGGTAGAATAAAGCGAGCGCAGGAAGTTTCGAAAGCGTTCGAAATAAAAAAAAAAGAAGAAGAAGAGGAAGAGAAAGAAAAAAGCCGGAAGTAATGAGGGAGAGGAGTCCGCGCGTGGGAGACAAAGAGAAGGTCGAGTATATCCGGTCCGTAAGAAACGATAAAACCGTTAAATCGTTAATCGATAGGAGGAAAAAAGGAATCGGGGTTGCAGCTCGATGCATTCAATGCGACTTGGCTTACATTCTTACGTCGACCCGAAATCTTGCCATATTGGCTTCCTCTCGTTATAAAGTTGATGGATGTCCCATTTTTTAGAATTGCTTTTCTTTACTACGGAAGGACGTAAACGCGACCCAATGGCCAAGATAAATGCGGCGTAATCGTTTCTGCTTTACGGCTAGTTTATTATATTTTTTTTTCTATTGATTGAACAAGTAATACACGAATTTTCAACTCCATTGGCTTGCGCTCCGCAATATTTGATATGGGATAGTTTAAAAGCTCGTAAAAAAGCACACACGTGCTAAGAGTGGCTTGCGTATTCTCCCCAATTTTCGCTCTTCATAAACAGCAGCGTATCGACCAATTCGCCGTAGGTAAATTGCCCTACTGCGCGCCTGCGACTTTATCTCCGCGCCACTGTCGTCGGCTATAGACGCTGAAATTGCGCTTCCGTTTCGCTCCCCCTTCGGCTCGACGAGGCTCGTTCCTTATCGCCGACTCGTCGCTCGCCATCAATTGGCCGAGCATATGACCATTTCTCCCACTGATCTCTTTTCCTTTCCTTCGGAAAATCGTCGGGTCATCGTACTTACTTGCCCCGGCCGGTTTGGAAAAAAAAGTAACAAGAGTAGCAGTGTCCTCCCCTCTGGACTATTTAACCGACCACTTGACTTTTTGTATCTATACGCATGTGACGCTGAAATTAAGGGCAAAACAGCCAAGTGAAAAGTCCGCGATGTCCATCCTGCGAGCAGTCGAGAAAGTTCCTTCGAAAAAGAGATAAACCTCCCACGATATTTCACCGGAATACCATTCTCAGCTGAGAATGCATAAGCGGAATGTGAGGATAGCCTTTGGACTGCCATTAGAGATATATTGATTTGTCAGTGGGAAATATACTTGCATTTTTTGGTCGGCAAACAAAGTCCCAATGAAATTTAATTCTCAATAAAAAGAAAAAATATTTAATTCGAAATTATTTTCAAATCATATAAGTTATAAAGGAATGTACAGTGTTTTTATTTTAAATGGATAATTGGATTGATATTTTTTGAGAAGGTAATATTGAATATTTGATATTTTTAATAGAATAATTAATACGCATATGTATATAAAAAGAAGCGTACTATTCAATAAACCATCTGGATAAATCTTCTACTGTAAATAAATAAATATATTTTGAATTTAAAAAAAGAATTTACATATGAAAAAGTATATTAAAAAACTATTGAAAATTTGTATAGTTAATAATTCTAATTTTTTTTTAAGCGAAATTGATTGCTTTACTACTTAAGATTTTCCTTGATCTAGGAAGTCAACCGTAAATCGATGCATCACAACTTTCTCATATGCAAATTTCTATTGGACCTCGGGGTATCGGCAAGTGTGTCCGAAGATTAATGGCACAAAACTTGGGTGCACTTCACAACTTTGATTTAGGATTCAAATTTTCTCTAAAACTCTGATTGATGCCAGGCAGAGCTATATCTTTTTCAGCCGGTAGGCTTTAAATAAATTTTGCATAATCATGCGCACGTCTAATAAACTAAGCTTTCGTATATCCACCGAACTAGGCCTAAAAAAAGTGAATAATAATTCTGACAAGATATTTCACTTAATCAATTTTGCCCGAAATAGCTGACGTAAACGTTCTTACGAAGGGACGCAAATTGATTTTTTATTCAAGCCAATAAAAAGTATATTACTTTCTTCTATTCAATGTTTATCAATATTAACTTTAAAAGCATCATTTAAAATTAATAAATATTAAATTACAAAGCCAAACTAAAGTTTATCTCATAAAGCTTCCCCTTTTTTTTTTCTTGAAGGACCTCGACAAATAAATCCGTACTGATCGAGTATACTAACTTCATTATTCTTCATAACAGTACACAAGAGATTCGCCCACACCTCAGGCCACCGCCGCGCAGTTGACTTTCCATTACCGTCCGATGAACCCTTAAGGGCGCAAGATCATCGTCTTGCCCTCGGAATTTTTCGTGAACCTCCGCTTTTCTTTTGACAGATCGTCGATCCAATATTGTGAAGAGAACGAACCTCCAGACAAAAAAAAAAAACCCTTTTCATGCCATCGTTGACGGGGAAGTACTGTCTGACAGTTTCCCGGGACAATATCGCGTGTGGTCCAGAAAGACTGGCAGCAGGAGCCGGATGTCCGCGACACATGTGCTCAAATCGGAAGCAATTTAGCAAAGGGCACCAGATGGAAACAATGGCATCTCCAGCGTTCCTGTTAGTAAAATACTGCACTTCCGTATGGTAAAGGGATATTAGCGGTTTCTAATTCTTTCCGGCAAAAGCTCCGGAGCTTTTACGAGGACGGGTTAGCCTCTCGGCTGTGCAGCGATTATTTATAGCTTCCTAAATTTATAGCGGATTGGAGAAATATAAATGAACAATATTTAATTTCATATTTTTAGAGGTGGATAAATTTAGAAGCTTCGATATAAATATTTGGCTTAAAATATTTCGACGGTGTGCTTCTGCGTTATTTACGAGCACACAACTACACTAACTGAAACTGCGGAATTTGCAAGGTAAATAAGAACTGAAATGCAAATACGCATGTACGATTAAATAAGGGGCAGCAGTCAGTTTCCCCGTAAACTGCAACAATTAAAAATGCATCTCCTTTGCTGATATAATACCGTAAGTAATAAGCAAAGTCAATATTCCTTCATCCTGGTACTGAGCACGATTAATAAAGAAGTACGATCAGCGTAGGATTTATAGCGCCTGAAAAACTCGCATTTATTATTCCAAAAAGGGGAAAAAAAAAGAAAATTGAAAAAGAGGGATGATATGATGAAATTTCTCGTTGTCTGCGGTCTAACTCAGTTATTTCGGCCTTATCCCCGATCTCCCCCTTTCAGATATATTTTCTCCTGTCTGAGACATTAATTTTCCAGCGCCAATATTTCTTAAAGCCTCTTTCGGCGACTCGCATTCTTTCGTACCATCCTCGAGCGACTATGTGTCATATTCCCGACAATCGAAAAAAAAAAAAATTATATCGGGGTGCGCGAGTCTTATAAGCCGATGCTTGACTCCCCAGGTCGTTTATTGCCGCCTAAACGAAGTTGGAATTCGAGCTAATATCGCTGACATTATTCCCGCGGACCTCTCCGGGGGCCGTCTATAGCCGTCCTGTTTTCACTTGGGATCCGCTTGAGAGTTTGCACTGGATATTGAACTTTGCGCGCTTTTTTTCTCCCTCGACGCAGATCCCGGGCTCTTTAATTTCATGACTCAATTGAGTATCCAATTGGATTCTGATTGTTGCCGACAGTCAATCAGATTTGTCGCGAAGATAATAGATATTTAGTTTTGCCTGCAAGCAGACGTTTCTTTCTTTTTTTTTTAGAGTAATATAATTTCCAGCTCGCTCAAGTTTTCGTAAATTATACAAAGCTTTATAAGAAGCTTATAAATAATACTCGGGAAGTATGAATAGCGATAAGCTATTCAAAAAATTAAACGAGAATATATGCACTATGGCTCTGAATTTAGAAAGAGCTGCTGGATGTAACCGGTCCACGATCCGCGCGGAATTTATAAACAAAAAAAAAAAATGAACAATTGAATATACGTTGCAATTTTTATGCATCGCCTGCATTGCCCCAGGCCTTTTAAGCAGCTTATTAACACGAGAATTATTAAACGAGCTCGACTCGCTTTCAGACTGATTCTGTATTCACATAACTCCGATGCGATGAAAGGCAAGCACTTGGAAAATACGCGTAAATAAATAAAACTCCACCCCGCTCGCCTCCCTCTTTGTTTTTTACAGTGCATTAACTTAGAAAGCTCACCCAAAATCTCCTCTACAAATTTAATACAATCGCTGTTCCAAAACAGAATATGTTTCGTGCGGAGAATTTTAGCCGTCGTATAACCGAGCAAAACAAAACAAAAAAAAATATTGAATCTTATATTCATCGACATCGCGCACCGCTTCAAAAAAAAAAAAAGAAAAAAGTACGGTCACGAAATACGCCAAAAGAATAAAAAAATGAAAGGTGTGTACACGTGCTTCCGAGCAACGGGGCCAAAGTGCGAAGATAACTCGGGACACTTGAGTCTCGATTTCGTATGCATAACACGAGTAACGAATCCCCGAGTGGTGCGAGTCTTGCGGGATTAAAAGGAAGCGCGACGTTTATTTTCGACGGATAGGAATGATTTGTTTTCCGCTCAACGACGCAGCCAGTCGAGCGTGCTCGCAGGTATCGTGATTTTGCGGAAGAATAGACTCGTTTTATTAAGATTAATTATAATTCTCAATATTTTCGGCCATGCGATCACAAGCTGTTGGTACAACAAATGGCGGTATTTGTTAGCAATAATTAATTATTGCTGTTTATTTCGGAGCGGATCGATGTGAACTGAATTTGAAGCACGTACCACTTGCTAATGATCGTACTGTTTGGTGGGAGCAGACGAAATTTTATTCTCTTAAATAATGAATAAATTGTTGCTCATCGTTTGTTTACTGCGAGATGAGCAAACGAATCGATGTTTATTCAATTCAGTTGTTATTGCAAGAGTTTCGAACTTTTATGTGGCCACGCGTTTCGAAAACTTTGCAAATTAATACACAAAAACTATGTAAATATTTGGTAGCCGATCGTTTTTTTATTTATTTTTTTTTTTCACTACATAAACCGAGAAAAAGAGAAAGTTCAAATTTTCATGTCAATAAAATTATAAAAAATAAAGAAGAATCAGCGGCAGTATACTTTATTCAATGCTATTTACTGTACGCACTCTTTTTTTTCCAAAGAAAATCTGCAATTCGTATCGTTGCAATAAAAATCTGTTCACCTCGAAAATTATTATGCTCTCCCGATGTAGCATCTCTATTTTAACTATTTGTGTACTTTATTACTTTATTTTTTATTTGTTTATTTTTATTTTGCCGTCAATCAATATTACATCCATTATGAAAAAAAGTAGTTCATTCCAGAAAAACTTTGCGTAGCGCCGTAATAAATGAGGAACAGTATTACCGCAAAAGCGCGAGCAGCAGTAGGGGAAAAAAAGGAGAGCGAAGCGAATATACAAAAGCAGTAAAAGTTTCTTGCACTTAAAATCTCTTTGAAAGTCAATAGCTCCTGCCAACTTTATTTCGCGCGAAAATGCTTTAACGTAGCCAAAAGAAGCTTTTTTTATAAATAAAAAAAAAGACCACAAGGAGTTGTAGCACCTCGCAGCGACAAATGAAAGGACCTTCTCATAAGAATAGAAAACGATTCAGTAAAAATTGAGTTTGAGCTGCGAGAAAGCGGCTTTGTCACGACGAGCACGTTAGAAATGCCTCGATTCAAAGTTGACTCGACGAGTGAGCACCACTCCCGATTTTCGCCAGTCATTCCCCGTGCATAAATTGTCCAATTAATTTAAGCTACGAACTAAGTGCACGCATAGCTGCACCCCACTTTTCAACTTTTTGATCAAATAATCTTTTTTTTTTTTCAAGCAGGGGAGAGATAAAAATAAAAACTGTTCTCGAAGCATAGAAATGTTTCCTCTATATCTTTTTTATTTATGATATCATTATACTCCCACGTGAAAATTTAAGAAACGTCCACGCGCATACATTGTTGAATTTCTAGATTTGTTGTTAAAATAATTTTTTTTTTTTTTCGAAGAAAAATAAAATTATAAGTTACTTATCTCAAGAAAACTGTTCTCGAGGCATCCAAATTTTTCTCTTCTATCTTTTTTTTCGATATATTATATATCACCCCTTTTTTTCGTCTTACGTATTCGATTTATATTAAATTCTCGCACGAAAATCAAGAAACGTGCGGCGAATGTCACCTCCGTGCATAAATTGTCCAATTAATTTATGCGCAGCTGCATTCCACCAGTAGACTTTTCGACCTCTCGCCTGAGATCATTTATTATTTTTCTAAAAGGCAGCAAAGAAAGACTATTCTCAAGGCATACAAATTTTCCCTTTCATCCCCGATATCATTATATTCCCCCGTGAAAACGCAAAAAACGTGCAGCCTGATGCGACTCTCCCTCGGCCTGATTCGACCCTTTCCCGCGCCGTTATCTTTCTATTTATAAGAAAATTACAGATCGCGGCTCGGTGAATTATTACACATCCTTCCGCGAGTCCCTTTGAAAAAGTATACGCGCTCGGCTAAATAGAAAACCGTCGCCTCGCTTGGTGCATATATAAATATAGTCCCCCGGCGAGGAGGAAAAAAAAGTGAAAATCTCATCACCGCAGTTTCAAGGCACGCGGCGCGTATACATCCCATCGGTGAAAAAAAAAAAAAATTATCAATCACCCCATCAATGTACCTCGTCATGCTGTGGAAAGGGGGAAAAACACGAGCGCATCGCGCGCGCCTGCGCTAATCGACTTTCAGTGTAGCGTGTGTATAGGCGGTAGGTACGCAGTGACGATAATTCGCGCTCGCGCGGTGAGCGCGATTTTTCAGGACGCCACGCGACGCAATCTCTCGCTCGACTTGACAAATGATCGCGACATCATTAATTAGTCCCGCGACTCGGGTATCGCGAGCAGCCAGTGGCTGTCGGAAAGTTTATGTGCAGATCTCGCAATTTTCTTTAAATAAACTAACGCAAATAATAATTATGCGGCGACGCTTAAAACAGCGATGAAATTAACATAACGGGTAAAGGAAATTTTTCGGATACGATGGAACAAAAATGTACATAAGAGACAAGAGTAACGTTGGATAAATTGTATTGAATGAAATATGATATTATACGGTGATAAAAAGAAACGTTCTATATAGATTTTTAATTAGTATAAAAATGTATTATTTTATATAGATTTATATAGAACTATAATATTACGTTATATCAATTTTTAATGTAAAAGTAGTATTTTTCTCGCTTATTCGAAGCGTTAGATAGCCTGAAAAGAACAAGGAAAAATATCAGCCACCACGTCGGTGAAATTTTTATAAAAATTTTTATGTGCAGTTTTTTTTTTTAAAGTAAGTAATTATTTAGCTGACACATTCATTTGCTCATTCCTTCTTGTGTATTAAAATAAAAAAATTTTAATTCTTATTATATAAGTAAGTTTTTTAAAGACAAGAACTGCTGAATTTAAAATAAGACAGCTGTTTTATCAATTTCATTTTATCAAAATTTTTACGATTTTTTTTTTCAAAGTTCCTTGTAATAAAAGAAGGTTTAAACTTTGGAAAGCTACTGTATTGTTTTAAGACTCGTGATGAAGAATAGAATAGGATAGAATCGACCGTTGAAGAACTGGATATACGAGGGCGGCGACTCCTGTACAGTACTACCTCTTTTTTTTTTTTTAATCCTTTCATCCTGATAAGCCGTCAGGAGTTTCGCCAAGGGAATAAAAAGTAGAAGACCATTTTTCTTCAAGAAATGATCGTTACCCCGGACTAAAAGCAATATCAGCCCGTAATAAATGTTTTTTATATACTTATACTCACTTTTTTCTCGTTCAATATATCTATAAATTAATTGCTTTATTATCTTTCTGTTGCAGGTGAGTAAAGTATCATTTGATTAAAAAAGAATCTGTCTCGCGTAAGTAAAAATCCATCATTAATATATAAATCCGAGGCAATAAACGTCACTGTATTTTCCACAAGTCTGAGGTCGCGGTATAAGAAATCGGAGTCAGAATTAAAGCGAGTGGTTCAGTTCTCTCGAGTGCATCGTCGGTCCCTCTTCTACTGTCTTATCGAGATTCGCGTTTTTATACCTCGCCTCATATTCGAGCCGGCGGCTTAATAGCGCATGAAAACAACTTCTGCGCGTCAAGGGTCGCGGCAGATTGAAAAGTTTCGCTCTCAAGTATCGATTCGGGGACGAAGTGGGATTCCGTACCGTCGTAGCCAGGGACAAGAAAACTGAATTTCCAATGCAAATTGTGAATCACTTGACGAGCTCTATTTTTTTTTTACGCTAAACGGTATTTTACTACCATCTTTTAGCTGAAATAATTTTTCGAATTTTTGTGCTTTTTAATGTTTATTATTATGTGTGGTAAAGGGTAATAGATAAATTATGTGAGTCGTGGTTAGATCCTAGGATTAATTTTTCAAATCAAATATTATTTATTTACTTAGACAATTATTTGGGCACTAATGGAGGAGAAATGCATAATAAAGTTTAGAACAGCGGAAAATTATTAAACTTAATGTCGCACTAAGAAACTTAAATTTAAAATTAATAATTTTTTAAATTATTAAATTCAATGTCAAAGTAGGTCGACGAATTTTCACTGCAGTTCCACTGTGGAATGACACTGATATAACAAATAAGCTAATTTAGAGTTATCCTAGTAAATAAAAGACAGTGCCTCCCGTAAATATAACAAAAACATAATAAAACATAAATAAAATAAAACCCCTAAGTATTTAATAAACTAGGAAATAATATCAAACATTATCAACCAAGTGTATCTTAAACTTTAAAAACTTAAACAATCTCATACAATCATAACACCTATAAAAAAAAAAAATTTTCGGATAGTCCGTAAAAAAACGCGCATAAACCGTGAAGTACGAAATTCGCGAGTGGACAAACAAAAAATCTTTAATGCGAGGCGCGCCGCCGAGTAAGCTTTGTTAACGCAATCGTAAAAAATGTGTTAAAAAAGGGTACGCTCCCCACCTGAAGGATCAGCTGTAAAAGAGGAGAGACTGGGCCACGGCGCTCCTCGCGTTTTTATTGCGTTGCGGGCACGTGGCGCGATTATGCCCCTGTGGAAGAACGCCGCTCCTCCCTTCATCAAAGCGAGAACAGCGGGAATTATGTTAATTAAAAATCGCGAGCGCCTTGCCCTCGCCGCGAGGATAAGCACTGCGGAACGGCCCCTCGTAAATACAAGGGTCGGGGAATTTTCATCGCGTCTGTACGTGGGACGTCGCCGTGAGAAAAGGAGCGAAGGGATGGTAGGTTCACGAGTCCCACCCTCGCGGAGCTTAGGTGATCGTTAGGTTCGAGGCTTTTAAAAGCGGTGAAACTTAAAACTCGGCGAAGATTTTTACTACGCTTAAAACACTTAACGCGCCGCGGGGATTGAATTTAACGAGTGCTTTTGATGGGGGGACTAATTTAACCACTAAAATTTTAGAGCTTTCGAAATGGGATTATCTCGGGCAGGTGCATTTGCATAAACAACTTTTTGAATGTGTCAACAGCTAATCTATATTTAAATCCCGCGTGGCATGTTAATGGATTATTTTTTTGAGCTTTTCACGAAAGAGTGGGTGAGTTCGCTATTTTTAAAATAAGCTGGCTTGGAATTTTTCGCGATTTCTTTTTTTTTTTTTCTTTTGTTAAACTGCCAATGCAAGCTCTCCTTGCTGATTTTTCACCGCTGGGCCGAAGGTACAGTACGACCTCCGACGAAGTTTTACCCTCGGCGGTCTCATCCTCTTTCTAGTTCGCCGGTACGTTCCATCTTATTTGCCTTAGGTTAAGCGTAAAATTAAATACGATTGACCGAGCTCCGGAATTTTGGCTCGGTTCTTACTGTTTTCCCTTCTCTCTTACGGTACTATTTTCTCTCCTTCTCTCTATTTTTCTCTCGAACTCAGAGACTCATTTTCTCGGCGTCCAAATTGTTTTCTCTGCATAGTTTCATTAACCCTTCCCCTAGTTTTGTTTTTAAATTGAAAAATAATCTCCTCCTACTTACCCTCGTCAACCCATTTAAACGGAGACTTCATATTCACGAGGGGAAAAGAAGAGGAGTTGAAAAGATTAGAAAAAGATTTGGAAAAAAATAAGTCGAGAGTAAAAACCCTTTCTCCCTCTTTTGGTTTTAAATTGAAAAATAAACTGTTGCCGCTTCTTCTCTGCAACTCGTTTAAGCGCGAATGTCTAATTCATGAGGGGAAAAGGAGAAGTTAAAAAGATTAGAAAAAGTTTTGGAAAAAAAGATGGAAAAAGACGAGAGCAAAAAATTAAGAATTCAGGGACGCAATATTTGTCTCTTTCAGTCTTGATGAGGTAGAAAAAAAAGTCTAAGTGGAAAATTACCGAGGTTTCTAGGAAGAGTTTGCTAGGATATAGCTAAGTGAATCTTCATTACGGAAGCATGAAGGGCTTATAAAAATAACCAACTTAATCCGAGCTTTTAAGAAACTCTACTATGGAAAACGAACTTTACCTTTTCTTTTACTTTTCACTGAGATTTACTATATTTAAAATCCTTCCTTGAATATTGATGAACGTGTATTTCATTTCACCCAGTATATGATGTAGTTAATAACTTGAAACGGCCAATACTGGATAATTTGTTATTAAATATGACTGTTTTACTAAAGAAATATTTATCTAATTTAATGTCTCTATAGAAAAAAATGGAATCTCATTCTTTTCGAAGTTACGCTAAATCTGCAATATAAATGCGGCATGTCGACGAAACGAATTACCTCAATCCGACTTTCGAAAAGCGTTCAGCGCAACTTTAAGCCCTTTATCTGTATTCGTTCATTGAAATTTAAAATTCCTGCATTCTTGCTTCTTTTTTAAAAATTGTCCTCATTTAAAAGTTAATCAGCACTGCTACAGACATGAATTTTCTTGAAAACTTAAATCATTATCTTTAAGGGGGTCTGAAACTCAGTTTTTACCGACTGAGTAAATACTGCCGTTGCGCGACAGAAAAATATTTGTAACTA
>JAWWEN010040044.1:0-13292 GCA_035582955.1 Sycophila texana
GTCCCGATTCCAATGTTACTTTGTAATTTTTGCTCAAGTTATTATAATTTTTATTATAGCATTTCTCTCAGTGTAATTTTGAATAACAAATTTCGAGCTGCCCTAACAATGTGAATAAACAAAAAATTCAGCAAACCGATGTAACGTGTACGTCGCTTAATTTTTTTTCCGCGAATCAATCAAATTTTTTAATTTTAACCCTCGCTCACACAATCTAACTACTCGAAATCCATATCCAAATTCTCTATCTCCGCATTAAAGAAAAGAACGACCGAAGCACCCCATAACGATATTCACTTCAAAGTACTCGACGACCCCCCGACAAAGGAAACCTTCCCTCACATTCCCTAATCGCGAAAATCCGGAACCGATGAGTTTGAAAAACAATAGGCGAACTCATTAAGTGCGAATACTTACGAAGGCCTTCATTTTCTTGACGGAGTGAGTAGTGTTCTGCGAGAGAAGCTTTGAGGTGAGACTAGTGAGAGATCCTCAGCTACGACGACAACAGCAGCTCGGCGGTCCCCTTATATAGGAGCTTCTGAAGCACGGGGAGTCGTCGAACTTCCCCGGGGCGCTACCGCGCGACGCCGCTGTCCGGGTGGGCGCGGAGAGGGGGGGGAGGCATGCCGCAGGTAGCCCGCCCCGCGTGCGCGTGTGCAACAAGTGTCCCCCCGGCAGCACGCGCCTCCTCTGACATTGACATTACGCGGCGCGCGGAGGGGCGCGCCTGCCCGAGGTCGGGATCCCTATACGCGCTCCTTTCTGCCGGGAGGGAATGAGAGAGAACGAGAGAGACGGTAGGGAGAGACGAAGAGAGAAGACGGATGTCTATCCCGTGCAAGGCGCCTTCTCGCGTTTTTTTTCGCTCCTTTCCGCGTTGCGCGACGCCCCGCGATATCCCGAGGGTCTGTCTATACTCCCTCATTGGGCGAGTGGTAGGAGAGCACGCGGGACGGGCATCCCCTTTGACGTATCTTTGCAGTATACGGACGGATTTGTTTTCTCCTTTTTTTTCTTGTGGGGGCCGAGATTTTAGAGAATGATATGATTTCGACGCTGTTCTTGAGTTTGATGTTTGTTTGACAAGATGGTATATAAAAAATTGTGTTTGAATGGTTTAATTTATTTTGTTGTTAGACATTCTTTCTTTCTGTTATAAAATAGTTAATTAATGTTTTTAAAATTTTATTAACAGAATACATTAAATTATTCAATAAAAGAATTAATTAATTTTTATTTCTTTATAATGCGTGAGAGTGATGCTTATAATTTTTTTTTAAATATTCCAGTATATATTATAATAAATGCAATCTTGATACAAAAGTTGCTTTCATATTAAAATTCTGGCGCTCAAAATATAATTCAAAATTTTATTTTATCCTTTATTAAGGAATTTATTGGTTAGCACTGAATAAATGTTTTGTTTCAAATAAATAATGTAATTTATGTAATTTATATAATTATATAATAAAATATTAGGTGTTTATTTAATAATAATAGCCAACTATTAATTATGTGTATGTAAGGTTGATATGTGTTTTTTGTTGTATATAATATTTTGTAGTTTAATGTACGTTATGAAGTTTTTTCCAAAATAAGTTCGCAATAAAGTCTTACTTTTAATTATTTAATATACTCATTTCAATATATTATTTTTAAAAAACATGCGGAATTCATAGGAAATAGTGCGTTTATTTATAGATAACGTTTCTTCTCTTTTCTCAAATGAATCTGCATATTACCTTACGCTGATGCATCTTAGGAAAAGGCAGATTACAAATATAATACAAGATCGCCTCAGATTTTATTCAATAAAGAATGAATTCCTCTATTTTTTGACTCAGAATTTCTTTGTCAGAAAAACGTCGCATTTTTGTGAATAATTAATAAACTATAAATAAAATAAAGGTAAAGAACATAGAGCATCTTCATGTAAAGATAATTAATATTTTTATGAATTAACAATCCTTTCTCAACACCTCTCTGTATAAGCTGACACTGAGAAATTAATTGTACCAGAATAAAATTAAAACAACGATAGCACACGATTTATATAGGCTTCTAATCGCAAAATAAAATTTCAATTCAGCACATCATTAATACACTCGATCGCTGCAATGAAATAAAAAGAAAACATTCCTTTCGGCATCCTTTGAAAACGTCCGCACATCCTCCGCATATCGAGCAGCCTGGAAAAATGAAAGATCCAGAAGCGCAACCGGCCGGCGCACACTCATTCCTCCGCATCTATTTTTCCTCTTGCGCTCCTGTCGGCAGTCCCTTCAGCGAGGCGCGAATAATTTCGCGCGCAGCCTGCGAGCGCGAACATTGCGACCCGCGCAGTGGAATGAGACTTTGCATGCCAGACGGCCCTCGGGGTGGGGGCACCTCGCGGCGTGCCTTCTTTGGGAGTTTCCACTGATGGAACGCGAGAACAAGCCTCGCGAATAGAGAGCCGCGTTGATCGACGGGAATTCGTTGATCGCTCGCCTCTGTCACGCCGGCCCCGGCGGAATTTAAATATTTCCCGCGAGGAGGTTGCAACGCCGGCGAAGGTAATGCAGGAGTTAAAAGAAATTTGATTGATCTAACTAAATTTCTCCTTACAAAAACCATTTAGTTTATACTTAACTAAATAAACTTTAAATTTTTAATTCAATCAACCAAAGTTAACTACAGATCGATTTTTTAAAACAAAAAAAAACAATTTAGTAAGGAGGATGCAATAACATTTTTAGTTGGATTAGATAAGTGCACCAAAATTTAACTGAGACACGTTTATACTCAGATCTATTTATAATTTAAGTCTTAGTCAATTCTGAATGGTATTTCTTGGACTTGCGTTACTACCTTAATTAAACACCTCGCGGAGGTGCTGGTTTGCTCGTCGACTTGTTGAATCTCGGGAGGAGATATCGGGGATTATGGCGATTGCTCGAGGCCTGTTTGAGTAACTGGAAACTCGATTTTCTTTTAATACTTTTGTTTTTGTTCGAGTATGCTCGTGATGTGTAAATAAATTACAGATGAGTGCAGTGTTTGTTGTTCGGTTTAATTTGACGTGTCATAATGTTATTAGTCGATGCTATGATTTATGGTCACTTTTTTCCTTGTGCATATAGGGATCGATGTCTTCATACAAATTTTAACAGTGCAGATTATTTTGCTTAATTTATCGTACAATAAAATATAGTAAATTTTTTTTTTTAGTTTTATAAAAACATTTTTTTTTATTGTTTTTTCAGCAGGTGCAGTCGGTAAGATAAATAACATAATAAATTTTAATTTTTGCAAGTTTTTACTTTGTTTTAATTTTAAACAATTTTTTTTATACTGATTAAATTTTACGACTTTAACTATTCGCTGCAAAACCTTTCGACATTCTTCTTATGAATTTTTGATTCACCTCGTTTAAGTTGATTTCTGATTGTTTAATACAAACACAAACTGTAACAAACAATATATTGTAAAGAATATAAGAAAATATAAATGTTTTCCGAATTTCCCTAGTGTATATAAATGCAGCAAGTACTAAAAAAATAATTTCAAATAAACTTTTACAACTTGCAGTAAATACTATTTTATAACTCTTGAGTAAGTAATTGGATAACAAGTGAAAGGAATAAAAAAAAGTACGGTAGGAAAATTACTGGATGTGGATAAGCAGAACGGACAGTAAAGGGGAAGGTGAAGAAAAAGTTCGCAAAGGGGGAGTAGTCAACTGATGCACCGGACGACTGTATCAAGAGAACAAGTTCGCCGTGCGACGATTCACATCCGGGTTGGGATGAGATGCTTTATTTGCAGGCTCAGGTAAGAGCTTAAGTTGCGGTAGAAGGGATGGGATGGGAATCGCCGCCTGGCAGCTTTTTCACTGTAATTCAAGGACGAGCCTCATCTTATGGTCATTAGCTCCTTGAAAAATTTTTGAAGAGGGAATATGTAGCATTTTTTTTGCAGTGCAATTGCAAGCCCTTTTTCATCATTTTTCTTGAGCAGTCAAGAAAATTACGAGCTTCAAGAATTTATTTAAAGAAAAAAGGTAGTTTATCAATTTTATTTCAAATTTTTTGTTTTAAGTATAAACAAAACTATTTTCACTTTCTAAATTACTATAAATAAAAGTAAATTGTCTTGTTTAATTATAAATTTTTGTTTCAGTGTTTTGACAGATTCGAAAATTAATAAAATAAGCTGATATTGTATGAGGTAAAGAATAAATCTTTTGAACAACATTTTAAAATTTTAAAATGTTTGTATAGTACCGAATGGCATTATACAAGTACATTCGTCCATTACATGTAGCCCTCGAAAATTAGCCTCTAATAAAAAACAACATTTTGTAATTATAAGCGTGATAAATCACTTCACGGTACTGATATGTATCACGTACAGCTATTACCTAAAAATTTGATTGAATTGATTGATTGATTGAAGGTAAGACACAAACTTTGATTTTAAAAAAGTGAAATATGCGTAACATCGAAGCCGGAATTATAAATGTAACGTGCAACATACGCTCAATTCGTGATATGGTGACCATGAAATTTCGAATTGATATTGAAAAACCGATAGCAGGTATTACCGCACGTTATGCGCGATACACCCGATACGAGAACATAATTATAATAAATTGCGTCGCGGGCACCGTCCGCGTAGTTTCCAAAAGTTTCTACCTCCATCATTTAAAACGTTTCGCGCGATCGAACAAAGATACACGCGTTGCACACGAGAAAACCCACAGAAGAAAATCTATCGCATTAATAGTCATAAATGTTGTGCAATTAAGGCTGCTTTTTCCGACCGCGTCTGCGTCTTAACGACATGCTAATTGAGTATGAAGCTTTTTAGGTGAAGGTGAAAATTGAAATATGTGACATTGAATTAGTCTCAGATATTTAGATCAATGAAGCTTTTTGTCCTAAAATTATAAATATTACCACGTGATCTTATGTTATTGATGATTATTATGAGCAACGCTACCTATAGAGAAAAAGAGTCATGTCAAAAATAGTTAATGTCACGAATTTCACATAAAACAGCTCCCTATTTCAAATGGAATGGAATGTGAATGTTTTAAATGTTGAAAATAAATAATGTTTAGTGACAAGTGCGAGAAGCTATAAATTTGGCGTCACTAGAGCATACACAAATGAGTTTCTTTAAGAAAGTATACGCATAATATTGTAATAATGAACGCAATACTTATTTTTTCTAATAAATTAATTTCACATTCTGATTGTCCACGTAAAAAAATAACACTGATTAAATGTGAATTCGAATCAACTTCTTTTCGGACGTCATCATAATAAATGCGAAAGCAAAACGAATTCAGGAAATTTCGTATTTTGAGAACGACAGTGTATCCAACGGTTCCGCTGTAATTTATGCATGTTTAAAACTGACAGGCATGGAATATCTGAAAGATCTGGATGATTTGCAAGGTCTTTCCTATTACGTTTACTATTACATATTCATTATAAAGTTCATTGATTTGGATGTGGCTACGGACTGAAACAAAACACGACGAACCATTTCTACAGCCGTCCTTTTCATTTTTAATAAAGTACATTTTTCAATGGAATGACGAAACCGCATTACTGTAATAAAATTGAAACTCGGTAGAGAAAAGATGTGACAAATCGGCTTATTATCGAGTCTTTACGCGCAAAATAAATGATCGACTTAAAGAGGGTACTTCAGGGGATCAGAGCTATTCCATCATGACTAAAGAGGTATAAGAATAACGAAGGTAATAATAATTAGTCATCGATTCAATTTTATTACTTATAATACACTTAAGGTGTAGACTGCAGTTACAGAGTAAATCGAACGGAATTAAATGAGTTATAAATTTACGCACGAGACATCTCCAGCTAACCGCGCATAATCGAAGTGTAGCCAGCGTACACCCGGTGATAATTAATTCTGAAAGAATATTTTTAAAAAATTCAACGTACAGTGCTTGTGAAAATTTCTAACTGCACGGCTAAAAATCTAAAAAATCTTGTGTTTTGTGTAAAGTAAAAAAAAAACACAGATAATGTGTAAAAAAATGACCAACTATCACTGGGTGTACGTCTTATCAGCCTTGACATGGGATTCGCAGTGAAAACCGACGTTGCGGCGATCGTCCTCTTCCTCTATCTATACTCTCATATTCTCGGGATCGCGTTGCACCAACCGCGAGGGGCGCATCTTCGGGGCAGAGCTGCGGCGCCGCTGAAAAGTGAGGCAGGTGCGGAGAGACGCCGCCGCGGGCGTGGGATACAGGCGCATAATTGAAGCTGAGCGAGGCTCCCATCGGCGAGAGGAGAAGGTCGGAGCAACGGCACCGGCCGGCGTCCTCGCCGAGGCCGTCCGATTTTTCCGCGCGTGTATGCCGCGGTCGTCGCTTTTTATCCTCTTTCTCTTTCTCTCGCTCGGCATCGTCGAGCCTTCTCGAATCTTGGCGCGCGGCGCGCCCTTTTACAAACGCTCTCGATTTTAATGCCAGCGTCATTACGCGCTCAGACCCGCCAGCGACTCCTTCTTTGGCAGGCCCGGCTTTTTACGCCGGCCAGAATAAGTGGGAAGCCTTTTTCCGGGTCTTTTGTCGGATCTGCGCGTGCTTACTTCGCCGCGATCGAATTCCTTCGGCGTGTTTTTTTTTTTTTTTTTGATATTCCGCGGGGAATATTGCTCGATTTTATTGGCACTCGGTTCCTTGATTTTATTGTCTTATACTTGCTTGAAAAAATTTGGTCATTGGGTATGTGAACAATGCCATTTTATGGATGCAAGTATAATCCGCGATATTATGGATTGGAATATTTTTCCGGCATGATATTTTGATATCGATTCTTATAGGTTTTCTTACAATACTTAGCTGCATTTCTAATTTTTAATACATTTATTAGAAGTAGTTATAATTGATGAAACTGAATAAAATTTGTTCGACATGAATGCAGCCTTTATTTAATAAAATTGCTGGGTACCATAAATATTTATCTCATTTTGTAGAATAACAATGTTTGACTGGTAACATGACAATAATAACGCATAGAATTTATGGGATTGCTTATTAAAACAAGAATTTATTTACAAGAAAAAATCACGAATGTACTTGACGTTTACTTCAATAACATTCAATAATATAAAACATGATTAAGAGCAAATTATTTCACATTTCTTTTGAGCAAACGTAAATAAACTATATTAATTTATTATTTATGGAAATTGAATCTGTTTCGCGAAGCGTTAATATTAAAACAATATTATGTATATTTATTTAAAAAAATAATATCACAACAGGTAGCTAATAATAACAATTCAATAAACCAATTAGTGTAGATTTTATTTTCAATGTCCTAAACAGTTGATTTGAAAATTATTAACGACAAATTTTCATAAACGTGATGCGTATTATATTGTAATTTTATAAATATAAAATTAAAAACTCTGTTCATAAAAAATTACTCAAGTTATTAATGTTCGCTCAATTATCCAGGTTACTTCCTACAAGCTTTGCTCAACATAAAACAACAATACAATTAAGAAGCACTGTTAATTATCATCGGCTTTTGGTGCACCTTCATATATCATGTGGATTGTTCGCGCCGATAATTAATGTTTCAACACAGCGTAAATTGCTTGTATGCAAGACTGATCCATCATTTTTTCTACATCAAATTTTAACGAGTTCGTGAATCAGCGCTGAGTATATTTTGTATATAAATAATGGTTACTACAATTCAAATTAACTTGAAAGTATTTACGACAGTTTTATTAAATTACTAACATAACTTTCGAGGATTGGATGATTCAGCTCTCACTAAGATAGTGGCCATATATTTTTAAATCATTTAATTGATTAATCAACTTCTTTAATCAATTTCATGTGTAATCGATGACCGCAAGCCATTTGTCTTAACAGCTTATTTTATTTTGATTTTGCCATTTTGCTTTCATATTACCATTTGACAGCAATTAATTTTTTATAATATTATTAACGATGTCTTACTAAAATAGGTTGTAAAGATAACAATCTTATAAAATAAACAATTAGACTATCATTGACATTATTTTCCGCAAATAATTGGAAATAATGCACTTTACATTTTCGGAATTTCCGCTGTCTTGGATTAATCTTTAATCTTTCATTATCTTAACATTGAGAATAAATAAAATAATAAAAGCATCAAAAAAGTATGCATACCAGTGGCTTGACACAATGTTACATAAATAGAGCTTTGATTTCTTAATCGTATTTAGTATATACATGAATATCATGGGAAGTATTTTGACTGCGTGAAAAACACGATAATAGATGTCGCATCGTCTGGTATCTTCGTCATTTTTTGCAATCCTCGAATATAAAAGCTTTAGATTCTGCTTTTATCTGTTAGTTTAGTCGGATCGTTCGACTACATCCATAAATACATACATATCCGTAAATATACTTCTGGCGCAAAGGTACAATATAATGCCATTAAATTAATAAATTAAAATTCACTTCTCGGAGAGATCAGTTAGTTCATTTAAGTAGTACTTAAGTAGTATAAAAGTAATTTTATACAATTGGTGAGAAGTAGAGGGAACGCCGGGTTAAAAGACATCGGAGTAAAAATTTACATTTAATTTCTAGTGAAGCGAACAGTGTTAGATCTTCCGTCTTAGAGTTCACGTGTTGAATGTAAAACGATTAGTTGTGAAAACACATTTTTTTAGTACAACACACACTTGTACAAACACATTCAGGGCAAACCATTTAGCTGAATGTCGCGTGAAAAAGACGTGATGAAATATTGTGGTTTTTTTGTCAGTTAAGATAATCGAATATTTTTACGAATGTAAGTGGTTTTTAGTACATTCGAAGTAAGTAGACAAATTAAAGTTGTTCTAATTTGTTTTAACTATATAAATAATTGCTGTAGCGAAAAATAAATAACCCTTGTTCATATTTATTTTAATCTTAATAAATTTTAAGTCTTTAATAAATTCTTTCATAAAGAAATTCCTTTGCTAAATAGTAGATTAGTTAATTTTAAAATACTATCTAAATTAAAAAATTAATAAATTTTGCAAAAAATGTTTACAGGACTCGGTCTCCCCTACTATTATACAAAAATGTTTGACATAATTACAAAACGTAATATTCTTTATATTTAACATTTCATAATAACTGAGCTGATCTCATTCGTTCGCTTATCGTTTCTCTTTCAAAAGAAAGTAAGCTATATAAACGAACATAAATTTCAACTTTTTTAGAAAACTCCATTTTTTTAAAATTAGTTTTCAAGCATTTATTTTAAATACATTGATAAATAGAATAATTGTCAGTATAAAAATTTCAATTCAAAATTATTACTATTAATAGTTTTTGCTTACGTTTATAATAACCCATTGATCTATTTATTAAACAATACAATGTTTTCTACATTAATTCCAAAATAACAAGTAACACTAACTTAAATAAAACCCTTCCAGGAAAAACATAAATATGGCATATTGGAAAGGAGGAAGTGGACTATGCCTTATGCTGTGTCTGGCGATGGTCTCTGCCCACCCGAATTATTTCCAGAAAGAATATTCATTTGGAAAAAGACATTTAATCATTTCGAAAGAATCTTTAAAAGACACGACATTATTGTACGGTGTTTGCGACTTCTATGAAAGCACTAAACCGAATGGCTCCTGCGAAGTGATATTGGAGACCTTCAATTTCGATGGTTCGACCAAGAAGCTTTCATGCGAAGTCCCTCTAAAGACGCGCATCACTGATGATATAAGCATGGCTCATGTGGGTAAAGACAAAGCCGTGCTTGTGGCTTTGGAGGGTTCTCTGCAAAATTCTGAGAAGCAGCACGTGCACTTGGTGAACGTCGATCTGAGCAATTGTCAAACGAACTACGTGAGAGTTGCAGCTCCACCGTCGCATTATAACTGGACTTCCGATGGCACATTTGCCATCCCTTATGAAAACACTTACGACGTCATTTTAATTCATCCCTTTGCAACTAACGACGTAAATTGGAAAGGTACTTTTGATCTGCAGGGTAAAGTTGTAAAGGAGATCTTACCTTGGGCGGAGCTCCAGTCGACTGAAGAGTTCATGCAGATGACAAACACCAAATATCAATCGCCCGATGGTATATACATAACCATGAGAGGCAAAGAGGGAAAATTGGTTACTACGGCAATTAATGAAAATGGTGAGAAAGTATTATGCGTAATTTTTAAATGCAGTTTATAGAATTGAAAAATAAAAATGATTTTCTTCCAATTGCAGGTAAACAAATATTGGGAGAATGGAGTATGCCAGGAAAGGATTATGGTGCCTTATTATTCTTTGACAACAACGAAACTGTCAGTCAGTGTGTGTTTAATCATGAAAGTCGCAATGTAGAGTGCACAGTATTCGAATCGCAAGGAGCAGTAAAAGATAAAATCACTTTGGATATCGTTCCTTACTATTTCACTAAGGTGCTCGGTGAATTTTTCGTTTTGTATAGTAACTGTATAGATTTAACAAAACCAGTGAATGAAATTGAATTACCTTGTAAAAATTCGAAACAGTACATCAGACATTTGAATGCAGAAGGTAAACTGGTGAAGGAATTCGCCTTAGACACTTTTGATTTGATCCCTAATGCTGAAAAATACGGCGTTCACGTCTTTAAAAATGAAGCTAAGGATACATGCATCTCCTACATCAACTTCTCGAATGGTATACATTCATATTTATCAGGCTATCCAAACGTTCTCAAAGTTGCGGGACAATGCTTTGCTGATTTGTAATTTATTTTTATAACAAAATAATATATGCGTGATTCTTTTATCAATTATAATTTATTTCTTTTCATTTTTAAAATGCTTCTTATTTTTTACTAATTGGTGTAAATTGAAAAGTTACCCTTGTTAATGAAAATATTACCTTATTGATTGAAATCCTCTGAACCTTACGACCCGCAAAATAGTAACCTTGTTCCTAAATCTCAAACTGCAATAATTATTGTTATTGGTTCTTACGAAAAGAGCGCGAATATCCTAATTTTTCTTGATGTTTTTTACAGTAACCAAACAATTTTAAAATTGTATTACAAATGCATAGATAGGAATAAAATAATAAATCCTGAATAAAAATATATAATCTGAAGGTCAGACAATAGCCCAGCGATTGTAGAATAGAATCGACTCAGTAGTGAACAAGTCAGACCCCAACAAGCATGCAACCCTCCTTGCGCTGCAATAGCACCGGAACGCATATTCCAGGGAGTGCGCTCCAAGTAGTAAGTCCGAGCCGCCATCGAGTGGTTGACCATAAGAAGTAAAATTAAAATATACTCCAGGCCAGTTATAACTCAGTAATCGGGGTTTTGATAACGTCGACTTCTTGGAGCGGGTTTTTCCCAAAGAGTTATCATTGCCATGAAAAATTAACGGATAAGACAGAGTATTTTGGGCTTGTGTTGGAATGCTGGCTGACCACACAGCTTTTAAAGCTTTTATAAAACTTTTTTTAATTGTTGTACCTGCAAACTTGTTTTGATTTTAATACTTTCGATTTCCGTCGATTTTTGAAATAAATTCTAATGTACACCTAATTATCGCACACCTACTACTTAGTTTATATAAAATCCATATCGATTTCTAGGTGAAATTAAAAAAAAAAGCAAATTTTAAATTGATATAGTGAATGTGTGCAAGTTAAAACGGTCATTGAATTTTTCTCTTTATTTTTTTATTTAAGGTATAGTTCATGAGTAATAAATGCGCTTTTTAGAAAACGATTCCCGGCAATTTCGTTTTTATCTGCAGTTATAAAGTTCGCGCTTCTCCTGTACAGAATATCTGAATATTAGAACCTTTCATCTCTAATCCGCAGTACCGCCAAAATAAAATCTTCATTTCTACAAGTTTTGATCATTGTCGCATGACCAGAGCACTACAGACACGAATAATATAAAGAAAAAAATCGACGTAATTTACATAGTTTCCATCAACATCATTTCTTTTTATATCCTACCTCACACACCCACCAATCTCAATAATTCTTATAGTGAAATTCCCCGTCAGGTTTCAGTTATTATTTTTACCCTATAAAAAAAAGGAAACAATCGAATTTCCCGAGCGATAAATCAAAGCGCTCAATCGGCAGCGGCCGAATAATAAAAGTCATTCCTCTTCGTTGCGCTCGGCGCGACTGAAAAATTCGCCGCCGGTCTTATCTCTGTCGTCGGCGCGATTCCGGGGTGGCGTGTCGGGCCGGGAGAAACCGCCGCGTTGCGAAAACGGCCCCGGCTTAGATATGCGCGCGGAGATTCGTGGTCGCGCGCTCGTTCGGGCCTTTTTTTCCCCTGCGCGCATGCAGGCGCGCCGAGGACCGCACCGGGGCGAGATCGAAACGGCTAATTTGCGATCGAGCGCTCGCGCGCCGCTGAACCGGCAAAAAGCTCGCAGGGGACACGAGCCGTCGACCGGCTGATTATGCGTGAACTCAATTATCGCGCGCCTGCCTGAGTTGCGGGAACGCTGAGTTTTAAAATTATTTGTCTGCGGGTTCCTTTTGTCTCGTTCGTTAAACAGTTTCGAGGAATTTTTTTAGGATGACGTGCTCGAGTGTCAAGTCGAGCTTAAGTTCGGATGGCAGCTGTTACATGGTTTGCGTTTCGAGCATTAGATGAATTTTTTGTTTTGAATTCACGGAGAGAAAGCCTTTAAGTAAAGTTTATAAGGTGTAATGGTATTGATAAATTTTACTATATTAATTATTATATAATTCTTCGCACTGAACTTAAGTATTTTTTGATAGGTCATGTTGTATATACTGAAGAAACAGTCTGATATTAATAAGCATACTATATGGTCGTTATTTCACTAGTAACATGTTCTACAGTCGATAATACAAATAGAAAGTAATACAGTAATTTTCTTGCACTTAAAAGTAACAAAAATAAATGAAAGTTGAACGGTAATGTTTACCATAACGTCTGCTGTATGTTTTGTACTATTAGAAAGCCAAATTCCTCTCTCATAATTTCTACAATAATTTACTATTGGTGTAATAATTAGTATGTTATTAGTTTACTCTGTAAAATAAATAAAGTGAACATTTACTGATTCACGTTAGTTAAAGATTCATCACTTGATCTTATTAAGAGAATAAGTAAAATTAAGTAATTATTTAATTATTGAAATCCTCGTTATCTATACTTTGTAGTTATAAAGCCAACTCTCTAAAGTTGAAACAGTGAAGTTTGCGCAGTTATAACTATTTTACAGTGAAAATTCACTGATTTACAGTGAAA
>JAWWEN010040065.1:0-13288 GCA_035582955.1 Sycophila texana
CCACTTTTCAAATCACTATATCTTTTTTAATAAACATTAAATTAAAAAAAGAAAAAATACGTGTCGATTATTTTTTGTTATTCTAACTGACACAGTTCATGAAATTTGATTTTTTTTGTTGTTCTTCCCAATTTCTATACTACACGGTAAAACAAAAAAAAAAAAAAAAGATTTATTTTTCCGTTTATATAATAGCGTGAAAATGTTAAAATAAGTTAGATGTTTATGTATTTAACGACTTGTACTTTTTTCCGTGCTTACATGACTCAATGTTTAAACAGAATAATCAAATGCAAAAACATTGTAATTCATTTTTCATGATAATGATATGAGTAATCGTAATAATCCGATTACGAGTATAAAGAAACAAATGTTTTCGAAGATAAGCACAACTTAACGACACAATCTGATTCAGACTAATTTATCTTCCTTAACAGTATAAGTATCAAAAAAAAGAAGCCGAATTTTTCAATTTATTATATTTTTTTAATAGGTTTTTAATATACTTTTTTAATTGACTTTTTTTTTTAAATAGTCGATTAATGTATAATTGTCGCAACAAGTAAAAACTTCGTCTTTTCATTGACATTGACGAACCGCCGCCGAGTTCAAAAGTACTGCTGCACCGAACGAAAGGAAGAAAAACATCGCCGTCCCGTTTGCTTTCAAAGTTTAATAAAAGACTCTAAAAGTGAATTGGAATTAGAAACAACAAATTCCTTTAGATTCAAAAATAGAATTTCGGTATGCGCGAAAGGACCACTATAAGAAGCGCATGACAGATGCGATTGAAATGTATACATTTTCTCGCGACTAAATTTTTTTTCTCTGATTTCAGGTTACTCATCTTGTTCAGGGCACACGGCCTTACAGCAGCCAGCAGTGCTGCTATGGTCACTGTGTTTACCTACGTTTGCATTGAGATCCACGACAGCTATTATACTTACACGGAAGACATGTGAGTCTGACATCGAGCTCCTTGTTTTTACTTTCTTCAAGACACTTTCAGTCTATTTTTAAATTTCGCGAATCATCCTTTCTGTTGAAGAAAATTGAGAAGACTGCAAGAAAAATTTTCATTAGTATTGTGTTTCTTTTTTTTATACAAATATTTTTAATTAATGTAGAAAAAAAAGAATCGCAATAAGGTGCAATTTAAATGCATTCTTTTGCTTTTACCGTTTGCCTACAGTAGAGCGAATATTCATTAACTGTACAAATCGGTTATGAGAATCATGTAAAAATCGCGAGAAAAGCGACTAATTATAGGGTGGTCGAGTCGCAATTCCTCAACTTCCGTCGTGCAAATTTTTATACCCTGACTTACAAAAAGGAAAAATATGCGTCCAAGCTCTTTGAATGAAATTGAAATTAGATATTCTTCATGTCATTATCGGGGGTAGTACGTTGTACTTTTTTTAAAATTCATTTTGGTTTTTAAATAATATATAATTAATTTAAAAATGGATTAACATCAAAGTTATAATTTTGAAAATATATTTATGTAATATGAATATAAATTTCTTTGTCTTTTGTAATTATTAATTATACTTTTCCCTGATTAATGTAATTAATGTTTTTTCATTGCAGAATTAAGAGAAACACAAGGACTTGCGGACTATTGTACCGAAAGACTAAATATGTGTTTGACAGTCTTCTACGTATGCAGCGGGAACAGCCAAGAACAGTAAGCGTTTTTTAACTTTCTTTTTTAATCTAATGCGATAAAGGAATTAATAAAGCAAATTTTTTTAGTTCTGCACTGCCACGTGCACCGTTTTATTAGGATTTTGGATCATCGGACGGAAATTAGAAACTGCTTTAATTATTTATCTCATGTGCTTGTGCATTTTTGTGGGTCCTGAAGTTCTTCTACGGATAACTGTACCACGTAAACCATATTTAGCATATAAAGGTAATGAATCTAATTTTAAACCAAGACTTTAAAACAAATAGGAGTAATTAAATATTTTCCCCTTTTAGAATGCGATAGTGAAATAGAAGAATTTTTACCTGCAGTTACAGAAGACAATCTACAAGTATTAAAACGGGCCGGAGATACCGGGGATCGCTCGCCTACACCACCCAATCAAAACATGGATAGTTCACAAGGTATATAAGTTCAAGTTTTTCAGGACAATCCAAAGATATGTGCAAACGACGTTGCACGCATATTTCGTACATTATTAGTTAATCACGGTGGGCTAAATTTGTTTACTTAACAAGTAGAAAGTAACACTTTCTGACAATATAACTGCAAAAAAGTAACGTTCTTTACCTATGAAGTTAAAATATGTTTATTTTTTAGTGATAATAACATAATGCTAATGTTATATTTTTAAATAATATCTAAAATAAAGGAAGTTCTGTTTAAAGGTATAAATATAATTTGCATAAAAAATTAACGTTGAATTTGTTTTAATTAGCAGATCAATTAATGGACGAAGATTTACAAGGTATGAGAATGCCGTCACACGAAGAGGGTAGCACGGATGGATTAGAGCTCTCCGAGCTCGAATTAAGTGCCAGCGAAACGGACATCGACGGTATACGCTTCCAAAGTGGTCACTTTGAGCGCGGTTACTCATCTTCTGACGACGACGTCGACATCGGCCTTGAGGCGAAGACACTCGATGACGGCGACGATGATGATACTGACGATAGCGACTTCGAAATAATAGACACTCGCGAATTAGCAAACTTCAAAAATGTCTGAACAGAATTACACTGCGATAACTTGCAAGAGAATCGACAAAAAATACAGTACAAGAGAATTATCTTAAGCTAAAAAATGACGTGAAAAAGAATGTATCGGGTTCAAACCGTTACTTTTCCTACATTTTTGTCGCGTTGCAGTGTAATAGTTTGTTGTGTCACCGTGGAGGATAACAAATAATTCGCATAAAATGGGAATTTGTCCGTTGAGTCAATCAATTGATGTATAATGTACCTGGCTTACTTCGCCGTGTAGATGTTTTTGCTTTTGCAATGGCCTTTGGAAAACGTACTTTCGCGTACGTTCTATAATTTTTTAAGCACTAAGAGATTTATGATTATGTACTTTTACAGTCACACCTCTGCATGTATCTCTTGAAAAGTGTTGTATTTGCTTTCTCATACATTCATTTTCCTACAAAATTTTCAGGATGATTGGTACTTGCATTTTTTTAAAACAATTTTTACTTATAAAAATTTATTTTAGTATACATTTTACTTATAATGTAAATTTGCTTATCTCTTCCATTTTTGGCAAAAAGCTTTTTAATTGAAATACCTGGTCTTTAACCAAGCTTTTATGGTGATGAGCAACCAACAATGTTGCTTACTTATACAGCAAGTCTGTAGTAGTACAGAATACATAAAATTACATATAGATAAAATTTATTTATTTACATATAAATAAATATACAAACCTATTTAGTCACTTAAGTAGCATAACCATATTTAATATTTTTAAGACTTGAAAAAGTACGTACAGTTCTGTGTGAATAATCGTGTATAAATGCAATGAAAAGCAGTTAAACGTGTTTATGTAACAAGAATGTTTGTGTCTCACAAAACAAAATACAGGCAAACAAAATTTGTTTGAATAAAGAATATTAATTTAAAATCGATAATTTTTTTTGTGATTTAAAAAGTCTTACTATCACTAGCTGGGTTCACTGTCAATTAGTTCAGTCTCTTCAGGTGTGTTTGATTGATCTGAATTGCTAGTCTGCTTTGTAACTGGTTGAGCATTTTTACGTCCTGGTAATACTTGTAAAAATGCCTCTTGCCAAGTCTTACCCTCGGTAACTCTGAGAATTATTTCAAATACTAAAAAAAATTTTTTTTTTAATACTTTAAGTTAAGAAAAAAAATCATTTTGTTAACAAGTTTATATCTTTCACTTACCATGATCAATAGTTAATACTTTTCTAGCTTTCATCCGAAGAAATTTATCTAAAGGCAATCTTCCATGTTGAACACCATTTTCAACTGCTAACTTATGGCATAAACCCTAAAATTAATTTTGTAAATGTTGTTTAAAAATCAAAATTTTTTAAATTTGTAATCTTATAAATTTTAAATAAAAAAACTGACTTTCTGACAATTGTGGTCAACAAGTCCACCAATTACATAAACATGATCATCTTTAAATTCTTCTATGATATTTTCTGATTCACTTGTCAGGTAAACAATTTTATCTTTTGGAAAAATGTTTAAGTAGCTTTCGTTACCAAATTTTACCTAAGAATACATTAAAAATTAGTTTTCAATCTGAAATCTTTTACATTTATATAGCTATAATGTTAGTCAACAGTTTTAATAAATTTATTAAAAAATACTTACATCCCAATGTTCATAACCATTGTGTTTGCCCATTTCTTCCAACGACTTGCCATTGAAATTAGTTAATGAAAATTGCAAAGGTGCTATGGCTCGCCTATTCAATGTATAACACCTTAATATTTGTTTTATTAATTTAGCTATATCTTTCTCCTGCATAAACTCATCAAATGATAAATCTATAGTTACATTCATTTTACATGAACTATCAGCCATAGTACATGATTTTAAAAATTTCCTTGATGGGCCAAGATCAAGATTATTAGCTTTAGCATAGGCTCGTTTTTGTTTAGCTTTGGCCCTTTCTCGCATCCTACAAAATCATTGCACAAACATTAATTGTATATTCAATATTTTAGAAATAAATTTAATTACTTTACCGTTTTTCAGGTTTTAATTTTAACCATTTTTCACGTTTCTTAATCTTTTTTAATTGGCGTTTACTTAAGGCAATTTCTCCTAATGATTGGATCTCTTCAGAAACTACAACAGAATCACCTTCTGTTTTCTCTGTATCTTTAACTACAGATTCATCTTTTCCGTTGTTATTTGCCATTATGTCTGTACAATTTTTACTATTTACAAGTTACAACTATTTTGTGGATTGTAAAAATACTACAAATTAGTGCTTACTAAAAACTAATTTTTAAACCTAACCTAAAAATAACTTTGTGCAACAGCTGACAAAGTGACAACAGCAGACAACTGCATGAACACGTGCTGTTATGCTGTTAACCCCCATACCCATCCCCACTCTACCAGAACCTGCAGTAAATATACAAGTATAAGATCTGCGATATCACATTAACTAAACATAAGTACATAACTACGTAAGGTGAGAATATTTAATATTACAAATACAAAGTATTTATTTTTCTTCATAAATAAATTTTTTTTATATTTATTACAAAATTTCAAACAGTGCCAACTGTCGGCAACAGTGTATTACCAACGTTAACAACAGAAATGAGGATTGTTTTTGAGGTTAGAATTTCAAAAGCGCGTGTTGAGCTCAAAGCGCATGCAAATGGAAATGTTATAAAACCATCACTTTTTTAAGAGAGGATAAAATGTAATTAAAAGTAATGTAAACTTTATTGTGGAGTGTATTATAATATATAATATTGATGTAAATTAGAATTATTTTTATTGCATAATTTTTTGAAAAGGAGTAAGCACAATGGCCTTATCAACAAGTAAGTTTTAAATACAATTTGATTCTAGCTTTTTGATTATTTCAGTTTTTCAATAAAAGTATTTTGTATTTTGTAATATACAATTAATGCATTAATTTGTCACAGGTCTTATTCGAAGGCTGAAACATAATGATAGCAAAGAACCTTTGGCAAAGCGCCTAAAATTAGCGGAAAATGTTTTTTATAGTCCAGATCTACCTATTGTTTGTAAAGAAGACTGTATATTCCGATGGCTTTGCAATGAATTATCAAATGAAAACAACACTAACATTTGGATGACAATTAATCGCTGTTTAGCGGTGGAACCTAAAAGTTTCTCAAGACTATCACCAGAGACAAAAAATTTGCTTATTGAAAAGTTAATTAGATTATTAGATGACTATCCCCAAAGTGAAATTTTGGAAGAAATGCTCAAAATTTGCAATTTTATTTTTCTGAATACAAATATTTACAGTTATTCAAAAGAGAATAAAACTATTCATTTAATATCAGTTCTGCTAAGGTTCACATTAAAAGTACTGAATTCAGAGAATTTACAAAATAATAAATTTGTTAAAAGGGACATTGTATTAGGAAGTGCTGAAACAGCAATTAGTACATTTGCACAAATTTGCAGACAGACTTTTTCAGAAAAAAGAAATTTTTTAATTTTGTTTATCGAGCAACTATTGTTTCCTCTTGCTTCTCTGACTGAAGTAATAAATACCTCTAAAATATCTTCAAAAATAATTACAGAAACTGAAAAATGTATAAAAAGGCTACTTCTAAATTCTATAAAGACTATATCAACTTCAAGTGAAAACACTGAAGATAATGAAATTATTTTCAACACTATAAAAACTACAGCATGTTCATCAAATGTCGAAGATGTTGCAATAGCATTTACTTGCATATTCCAATGTGCAGTAAATTCTTTTCAACAAAATTCCACACTTATAGATGTTATACTACGTAAACTATTAGAGTGTACCAATAAAAAAACACAGTTTAAGCAAGTACTTATAGCTTTACTTCAAAATTCAGCAGACATCACATATAATTTTGATAATGAAGTTGTTGGAGTTACATTAACAGTTTTCTTGAAAAATGAAATTGAAGAAATTCTCTCAAAAAATAAATGTTTGAAGTGCATCGATTATAATTTAATAAGTTCAATAGCTAAATTAAATCCACTAATTGTTGAAGATCATATGGAAAAAATATTGGAGAGAGTTGTTTTTGAAGTAAAGGCATCCAAAGAAGAGATTGCTTATGAAAATTTGTTAAAAGAATTGTGGAAAGCAAGCGTTCGCTTACGCAGACATCCAAAATTTTTATCCAAATTTTTATTAACTATATCTAATTATAAAGAAAAAGAAGTAGAAGATTTATCCATCAAAGATAACTTTAAGTTACCAACAAGTTTTATTGTTCAATTAAAAGAAGATTTGAAAAGTAAAACTACCAGTAGTCAAATTATTGATATATTTCGTACACTAATGTTCCATTTAAACTCGGACTGTATTAATAAAATCAAACAACATTCAACAAGTAAGTTTTAATTTTGTAAAATAATGTTTGTGTTGTGAAACAATTGTAACATATAAAAATTATTGTTTCAGTACAGTTATACTTGCAGACTAAAATTATTTCAGAGCTTTTTGTAATTTTCTTTGAACATTCAAATTTTTTAGACAATTCCTTGCCTCAAGATTGGCAAATTAAATTTTACCAAATTTTTAAAAATTTAAAAGATTCTCTTAGTTTGTTTATTGAAAAAATATGTGAAATAACTAATTGTGATGCTGTAATTATTGCATCTTATTTGCATTTATTAAAAATTTGGTGTGAATCGTATGATTTATTACGCTATTATGCACCAACTATAGTTTCTGAAGGATTAGATTTTCCAGCAAATGATTCTCAATTGAAAGAATTAAAACGAATTGTTAAAAAAGTGGGAAATCATGCTTGTGAACAGTTAATGGTAAAATATACAATTTTATAACTAACTTAAAATTTATTAATTTTCATTGCCAATTATTTTACTAACATTATGTTGATGTAATTTTACAGTGTGAAGTTATATTTTATCACTCTTTGATTTATAATAGAGATGATCCAAAGCCAGTAAAAAACAAAATTATTACTCAGCTATGGTCAGAAATTATAGAAAATCATTTTAAAATGATGGAATCTTTTGGTGAAACACAAATATTGCAATTGACAGCTTGTCTAATCAATGAAGTAAGTTCTACCGAAAGTAGTTTAATGAAATGGTCATCAATCTTAAAAAGAAATACTCCAACAATGACGAAAATATTTGCAACAGCTGCAGTTTTTCAAATTATTTCGAATTTGTCAAAGGGTACTGAATGGTGCTTAACGAAAAGGATTGTAGAAGAAATTAATTTGGTAAGTATAGAAACTAGAAAAGATTTAAATAATAAAATAAAAGTTAATTAATCGTTTCTTTCAATGCAGGAAGAACTTTTACAACAACTTGATAATCACGAAAACAGCAAGAAATTATTAAAAATAGCTAAAAAAGAAATTGGAAAGAAAAAATTTGAATTATTAGATTCTGTAAGCTTCGATAAAGTGAAAAGGAATTTACAGTTATTATTACATTTGCCAGTCTCGTTTTTGGATGCAAATATTAAAATATTATTGTTCCTGATTTTATATGTTTTTGAAGAAGAAACCAAACAAACGTATAATTTTAATGAATTTACAGCACCCTTATATTCAGGTAAAACATTATTTATTATCTATTATTTAAGATAAGTAATTCAATTAAAAATATTTTAAATAATATAAGGCTTTTCTCTGTACAGATCTTCTTAGACAAAATGACATTGATATTTTGAATGGCATCTCAAATCCTACAGTTATTGTAAACCATTTTAAGAGTAATCAACCAGTCCTTTTAAAAATTATAAAATTATCTTTAGCTAGTGTAACAAATATTGCATTTTGGGAAATTTTCATTAATTCAGATGATTGCAATAGAACAATTCTTTCGATTTTGTTAAAGTGTGTGGATAATTTAAAAGGCAAAACTTCCTCAGTTGAACATAAAACTGCTTTACACAATTTATCTACTAATTTAGTAAGTGTGTTTATTAAAGAGCTTACTGAAGAAATACAAGATACCAATGAAATTGCTGGTCTTAGAGTCACATTAAAGGTAATTTTCTTAGAAAATACAGAATTGAAGGGAAATGTTAAGAAATGCGTAGAAGCAACTTTGAAGAAAATTGTTAACGTAAGAATATTTTACTTTTTTACTGATATATATCATTTTACGTTTTATTGTGTCTTAAAAATTAAATTTTATTTTAGGATGACGAATTCAGATCCAACAGTAAATCAACAAATGAATGTTTACAAATGGCTTTAACTGTACTATCGCACAGGGATCACTTCGATATTGATGAAGAAATAATAAAAAAATTGTGCATTATATTAATTAATAATCCAGACGTAAAATTATTCTACCATTTTCTGGAAGTTTTAAAAGATAACGAATTTGAATTTTTCGTCAAATCTCTCAGTAATACAACGGTATTGTAAAAACACTGTTAAATTTAAATCAGTTTACATATGTAAATGACTAACATAATATTACATATTTTCACAGAAAGAAAGTGTAAATAAAGGTGATATTCAAGTATTAGTAAGTGTCAATTTAATTTGGCAAACTTTGTCAAAAGCACAAGCCAAGGGAAGTCGATCAAAGACATTGTCATTGTCTGTGAACAATCTATTCAATGATTTACTTGGCTCGGAAATCAACATAAATTCATCACCGTTTTTGTTGAATATTCTACGTGCCATAATAACTTCAAAAAGAATGATTCAGCTGTCAAATCGACTGGTTGATTCCACTTTTGTTTTGTCATTGGAGTGCTTAAATAAATTGGACAAACAAACGAAATTGACCACGTGTCAAGAAGCTTTAGGTCTTTGCTCAGAATTCGTAAGATCTAGGGCAGAATTTGTGCTTGACAAATTACCTTTACTTACAAATCTTTTCCGAAAGATCATTGATGTTGTCTTGCAAGATGGAAAGGAGACGAATTTTAGTGACGAACGTACACTTACAATTTTAGCTATTGACATTGAGAAGTAAGATCTATTATTTTCTAAAATTTTATTTTTTAAGAAAGGGTGTAATTCTTTATTTTTTTTTTTCAGATTTTGCAGCTTTTTCGCAAAATTGAAAAAGGACGTAGCAAGAATTAGTCCATATTTGATTGCAGACATGATTAAAACATCAGCTAATGTAGGAGTTTTACCCTCATACATGAAGGTACATTTTCTACTTTGGTATTTAAAGGACTTTTAATTTAAAATTGAACATTTTAATTTTCAGACGTCATTTAACACTGCAATATCGCATCTTCTCAGCAATTGTGATCGTCATGCAATTAGTTTTCTTTCCCGGACACTACCTACATCGACGCAACAAATATTCAAAACAATTTACGATAATTACACAAAATACCATAAATTCACTGGAAAAATTTAAAGTACCTCTATCAAGACAAGAAACAATGTATAGAACTTTGTTAGCATTTTGTACATAGAATAAAAGCTATTTTTGTTAATTTTTAAAAATTTGTACGTTGTCAATCGTGGTACAACAATACCACCATACAAGCGACCGCAGCCGGTAGATTTTTAAGCTTACAAGAGGATTAACAATTAAAATTATTTTGTCAAAAGAATATTTATATTTTGTTTCAAAAACTATATTAACTTCAAGTGTCTCAGGTTATTATCAAGCGGAATTCGTGATTTTATCGGACATGCGAAAAGCTAAACAAACGAGGCGAGGTCCAAAGCTGCCCTACGAAGTGCGCACTCAGACGCGTCTCCCCGGAGGGAGTGCGGGCAAAGCCTCTGGATAGATTTTTCAAGGCCCGTCGCGTCACTCAAGGTATAATGGCAGAAGTGAAGTTGGGGCTGCAAAAAAGGACAGGCACACACGCCCTGCACCCACCTAAGCGAGGGAGTATGGAACAAAGCGACGGAGGGAGAAAAAAAAGCTATGTGTTTCGCATATTTCCGTTTTCGTGCTTCTCGTGTTCGCTTATTCTGTTGCAATGAATTCTGATTTAAGTTACAGAAAGTTTGTTGTTTACTAGTAATTAATCAGTGTGCAGTCTCGTCGTGACTTCACGAGGTCTTTAATTTACTATCACATCATCTTGTAGTATCTTTATTTTCAGGAGCTGATTTCGTTTAGCGTAAAGCTCGAAAGCTTGAAAAAATTATCTTCAAAATTGTACGCGAATGAAAGACAATTAAAAATTTATTATTACTGTCAAATGTAATTTTTTGTAATAACTTTTAATTATTTGCAATAACAACAAAGCGTAAGAAGTTTGTGTTTACACAATTCTACAAGTAGGCGACTACACAAAAGTCGGAGTAAATTTTTCGCGAATGAACGTGAATAATTAATATTATTAATTACAATAACTAGTTGTATTTTTTTTTTATAATAACTTTGTAATTATTTGCAATAACAGCAATGGAAACATAAAAAGTTCGTTTATTACACAATTTTACGCGGAGGCGACTCCGAAAAATCGGAGCAATTTTCTTTCGATATAAATTTCAGTTTACACTTCATTCAAAACAGTTTACTCTACCTTTCGCGTAATTCAATTTAAATAACTGATCTCTTGTAAACAGAAGTATCTTCAAATTCAAATTGCGAACACCCTAATAAGATTAAATTTTATTATTGTAAATATTATTATTGCAAAAATTAAATTTTATGCTGGATAACGATTTCTGATCGAATAGTAAACAAACAATTAATGAGGCTTTATAAATATCTTTAATAACGTGTACTATAAATTACATAGAGAACTCTTCAATATATGAAGAAACAATCAGAAAGTTGTGCATTGCACTGGCAGTTTAGGATTTCATTCAAAACAATTTACTCCACCTTTCACGAAATTCAATTCAAACAACGGCGATCTTCTATAAACAAAGTATATATTATTATATATCCTCGAATTCAAATTGCGAACACTCCAAGATACATTGCCCACGATACACTACAAGAATAAGGCATAATATATATTATAATGCACCCGCTGCACGTGTGCTCGCCGTGACCGTCGTTGTCCAACGAATGCGCATATATAATTACTTGATAATCTACACCGTAAGGATTCGCGCGGGTGAGTGCACGTGTGCACAGTGCGTATGCTGCAGGCAAAGGGGGAGAGTCTCAAACGTAAGATGACTCAGCCTCCGGAGCGCGTCGTCGTCGCGCTCAACCCGCGCGGAAGTGTACAATACAATACATACATACATACAGTCAACCAAGTGGCTCAAGCTCAACCCGCGCGGAAGACTATTATATATACATTACACATGTACATAAGCTGTACATAGTCAACCGAGTGCACGCAGGACGCAGCATCCGCACGCACTCAAGAGCCGTGCAGAGAGACGCGTTGCAGTACGCCAGTACACTCGCTCCGCGTTTTAGGTGCTCAGGAAGGGAGGCTACACGCAAAAAAAAAAGTAGACGAAAAAGGGGAGAAAATCAACAGGAGCGGAGGGGGCGAGAAAGAGAGAGAAGGAAAGAGACGACGGGGCCGACGGCAGATGGCGGCGAGTCTCCGCGTGCAGGAGAGAGTATCGCGTCCCGGCGGCGACTACATACAGGTTCAGGCGGCTCGAGCCAAAGTCCTCGCTTCCCCCATGACGGCAGGTCAGTACTGCGCTCGCTGTTGTATGCGTGCGATGCGCGCGCGCTTCTGTTGCATTCGGTATATACATCTATACCTCTTAGATACCTGCTCTCCCGCGCCCGTTTGTTTACCTCGCGCGCGTCCCGCAACGTCTGGCACGCAGTGATCTTCTTCATTTCTTCTTTCGTTTTTTCCCTTGCAGATAGTGAGCGCAGCGCCGGAGATGCAGCCGAGGGCTCAGTAGTGGCACTTTCTCGGCGACGCATGCCGAGCATCCTCGAGGGCCACTGACGCCGGCGAAGGAGTCCCGCTGGCCTCGCGCAAGGTGAGCCGCAGAGATGCCTCTGTACCTTTTTTTCGAGGGAGTAAGCGAGGAGGAGGGGCGGGAAGGGGGGAGGAGGAGTAGCTTTTTAGCGCGCTCGTGGAATGCGATGTTCGCTAGTGCAGAGATAGGCACCTACAGTTCCGCGCGCGAGCACTTGGCTGTGCACTCGCTCGACTCCGCGAGCAGTGAGTCCTTACGGACGGAGCGGAGCGACTGCTGCACTGCATCCGCAGTTGTCTGCAGCGCGTTTAGCGCAGTACAGTATAGCTTGTAGCGGCGATCCGCGAGAATCATGCGTTTTTGGAGCTGGAAATTAATTGCGGGCGTATGAAGTATACTTATATACCTTTGTCGAGCTGATTTTTGACGCTTTGCGCGCGTGGGATCGGATGCCAGATTTGCCTGCCGCAATGTAAGTACCTACTACGTGAGCCGCTGAAATTACGCGAGTATTGAAGTGCGGATCGATAGGGAGATCGAAGCAATTTCGCTTTATGGCGTGTTTTTCCATTATCGTATCCCTTAACAATTCTTCTTTTTTGTTTAGTTATAACAGAAAATTCATAAAATAATGTAAAACGATTGATTTTAAAACTTATTTTAAGAATTTTTCATCTTGCTTAATAATGTTTAAAAAAACATTTATGCAACTCTGTACGTGAAGTAGTACTTCACGCACTAGTGCGCATTTTTGGGAGTACTAAATCAGCACTAAGATAGACATCGTTGCATAA
>JAWWEN010040076.1:0-13288 GCA_035582955.1 Sycophila texana
GTAGCGCGGGTCAATTCGAAATACCAGAACATGGCCATATTAGGCGCATGCCCATATTAGGCACAGGTACCTTACATCTGAATTCGCTGCTCATTTACTCACATAGCGTTAAGTAATCCTTTACCTTTCTTTCGACTCGCTCCTTAAAACCAACTATTACTCAAAGCCAATTCACACCTCTTAACGACCACTAAATCCACAAGCCACAGTAGTCACGAAATTAAGGAAGGAAGACCCTCTGCAACCGAAAGAAAGGCAAGACCAAAAAAAAATCTCCCACGTTTCGAATGGGAACATTCTGAAATCACCTCGAAAACGTCGAATAATCGCGGCCTATACGAATTTCCAAAAAAAAAGAAGAAAAAAAAACTGGAGCGACGACCGAAGCAATCAGAGTCGTCGATCAGCGGCAAAGGTCGCGCGGGCGCGTCCCCCTCGCCTAATTGCTCGTTCGGCCCTTGCCGCCTGGTAAAAGGCCGCGCCACGCATTAAAAAGAAAACGAGCTCGGTTAACCTATTTTTTCCGACGGCGAGGCGAGCGCGCGGAAAAATGCACTCGGAGGAAAAAAAAAAGGAGGAGCCCCGCCTTATGGCGCCGCGTGACCTTTGGCGAACGACAGGCGCGGTTACTGGATGAAGAGATTGGCGTTACTTGATTTTACGTGATTTATTTTATTTGATTTTATTTTTTTTTATTTTTTTTTTTTTTGTAAGGTGCTGGTGGAGGAATAAAGACAATTGTCTTTTAGTGGATTGATGATTTGTTAAGCTATTTTGGTAAACGTTATTGGGTAATGGGTTTCTTGTGTGTAAAGAGTGATTTATGGTCGGAGTGTGAATTGTATGTACAGCGAATAAAAGCGTCTTTAACATATTTGAACAATTTTTGGGTACGCAGCGCAAGTGTCAACTTCTGAAAGTGAAAAATATGTACAATTTGAGTTATATAATAAAGTTGTGTTTTCCTAGACTAATTTCTTTTTTCCCGTTATAACGATTTTTCATGAGTCAACAGCGTGATAATCACAATTGTAGATAGTATTCAAACTATAAAATAAAATATTTAGTTAATATTTTTTCTTCGTACATTTATTTTATTTTGTTAATATAAATATTGAATTGATGCACTTGCACAATGCACTTTTCATTATATTGTTGCATTTGTAAAAACGATTTATTCTCGTCAATAATAAATAAAAGTAAGATAAATATATATTATAGCTTTTATTTTCAAATGCACTTTGTACTATACACAAAGTATTATTTACAATTGCAGTTTGAAGCGAAATAAAACTTTTTATGTGGGTACTCTATCAAAAATGATTCATGTCTCCATCCATGGAACAAAACAAAGTATTACTTTTGATACGATCACCTTCAATATTTATTCCCTTAACAAACAGCTCTTCGAAAATTTAAAAAAAAAAAATAATTAATAATTAATTTTCAATATAATCGCAACAAATTAAACAAAATTTCCCTCTACCATACCAGATTTCTACATCGGGCATCGAGTGCGTCAAACCCATAATCTCGCAATTAATTTGTGAAAAAAATAAGGAGAGAAAAAAGTAGGCAGTAACGAGTAACGCGCTTAACGAGTTACGCATCGACGAGGCGCGCTAATTTGACGCCTGCAGGTAATGTGTACTCAGAGTCACCTGCATCCCCGGTGAATAACACCCAAGACGGCGAAGGATACCACAGTGAGTCACTCGCCCATTGGAGGCGCGTCTCGCGGTCAAATCTCGACGACTGCACTGTTTCCACTGCACCGCTGTAGGCGAACGCGTTGCACTTTACTCCAGTAACCGTATATAGTGACATGTTCGGTATACCGATAAAATGAAGGAAATAGTTTTATATTTTTTTCTATTATTTTATTATTCTACACGGAAAAAAGTTGTAAATTCCACTAAATATTTCTTTAAAGTTCTGCCAAGTATAAATATTTCTTTGAATCGACTAATCGTTTTATTGCAAGAAACTGTACTTTGTTGGATCGAGAAAATAATTAGTTGATTCAAAGAAGTATTTACTTGGCAAAACTTTAAAGAAATATTTAGTTGAACTTACTAATTGTTTTCTTTTTCAGTGTATTATTCTACAAATATTGATTTACTATACTTCGTATATTTATTGAAGATTCATTATATAGTATTACTATAATATGTATTTATTGAAGATTTGTCATATATTTTGCCATTTTATATATCCTAGAGATTCTTTTTTGCAGGTTTCCGTCGAAAAAAAAAAACAATAGTAAGGAAAACAAAAAAAAAGATTTAGTTTATATTATTTTAAATATAATAGCAGCAATCTAAAAGAAAAGTATTCTTAACTTAATTAAAAAAAATTAAAGATTAATTAACTATAATTTAATTTTGCACATGTATTTTGTATTATTTTATATTTATATAAGCTTTAATTTTGTGTGCAAAGTGATGGTGGCGCAACGGAGAGATTGCGTTAAATTGCGACGTGAGAATATTCATTTGAAAGATGTGATGTTTGTTAGAATAGAGCGATCGTTATCTTTGAGTAAACTACTTGCTGTTGTTGTTCATTCGAACGGCTAAAGAAGTAATGCTTTTTATGCGCTCTGAATTGCATTCCGTTCGATCGAGGCAAAATGAATATTTATCATTGATAAATATATGCGATATTATCGAGTTCGCAGTAATTTAAAATGAAAAGTTTAAAAAAGCCAGCGTGATTCATCTTCGCTGTTCATAAAAACAACTCGTTATAGCTGAAAAAACAATTAAAATTTATCTCATTATAGAAATAAATTCAGTCGTTTTAACGAGTCAATGTTTATTGTAGACAACGTTTCGATGACTAATCAGGTCTAAAATGATTTAATTAACAATAAAAATAATTAAAAAGTCAAAACGACTAACTTAACATTTTTTTTCAATAACTCAATTTTTATTAATATTGTTTTTTTTATTTTTAAATTTACCGCATTTAACATAAGGAAATTTCAAATCTCTTGTTTATATTGTTTTTTTTTTGTTGCTCGTTGTTCGACGTATTTTATTCGTTTAATTTACATTAACAAATTAGCACATTAATAGCTTTATTTGCACTCAATGCAGTTATAGTTGACGAAGCAAAACCGATTTGTCCTTTGGAGTCAGTCAATTGTCGGTTTAAATTGACTCGTCGTTTTTCCTTTATAAATGTTAGTATATAGTGTTAATTCGTGTAAATTTAATTGGATAGATAACAAAAAATTATAAAAATGTTAAGTGTTATAAAAAATTATCTAGTCATATGGTCTTTTTCTTGTTTTTAATGGCGTAGGAGTTTCCGTCATACTACAACTCATGTTTAGTCATATGGTCTGTTTCAGTTATAGCTATAGCAACCATGCCAAATTTTCTAATTTTCTAAATTGCTCCTCAAGTTTACAAAAGCAATTTGAAATAAACTATTATAATCAGCATAACAATAATAGCAGTCTGTGAAGGCATTAAAATTAACTATTGCAATTTTTAATAGAAAAACTTTTTCCTTGTAGATAATAGAACGTTACCTCCGAGTACAACTATATACATAGAAAAATTACAAACTATATTTGCCCAATTTAATTTCTTTATCTATATAATTTATTTTATATAATTTATTATTTCTTTAACTACATAATTCATATTTCTTATTCTTCTCAATCTGAATTTCATTGATCCAATAAACAAATTTATACCTCGAAGCTTGCACGAATTCATTCCCCGCTTAAAATTCCCTTTGGAACATCGTTTTAGCGAGTCTTACATCCTCACCTCAAAGTGGAGGTGTGCGCGGCCAAAATTTCCTTGAAGATCACACGCTCGGACACCCTCAACAGGCCTGCGGCGCGATCTCGATCAAAGCTCCGCGCGCGGCCCTTTCCTCGAAAATCCAATTATGCCGTGCTTTTATCGGCCTTGCGAGGAAAATCGGCTCTGGGGATGGCACGCACACGCGCCGCCGCGCAATTGGCAAATTGACTCGGTTAAGCAATAACGCCCCATACAGGCGCAGCTCCCGCGAGTCGCGCGCGAAGGAATCCAAGCCGGTCGACACACACTTCTATCTTCCGATCGCGGATAGACCGACGTTTTATTCGCCATAATATAGCTATAGCCGTCCAAGTTACTTTACTCGTAGCACGTGATTTTCACGATTGTTTGCACGAATTTTTTGTCGAAATTTCGTGTGAAGTATTTTTTTTTTTTTTTTTTTGAAATATATAAATTGTTTATCTATTCAATGGAGTGAAGAGATTCTGGAATTCTTTGCCTAGTAGTGTTACATCAATTTGTCCTATCGGGCAATTTAATAATTCTTTAAACTCGTTCACATGTAGATTTTAAGTTAATTTTAAGTTTATTTATAGTTTAGTTTACTATGTACGTTTTTCTCCTTGTACTTAAGGATTTTATAGTCTGTAAAATTATTAAATAAATAAATAAAAAATAAATATATTTATTAAGCATCTTATGGACTTAAGAACCGATTATTAAATTTGTTTAAATAAAATTATGAGAAAAAAAGAAAATTGATACTATATGTCTATAAAGTTAAATTATAGCGGAAAACTACTATAATCAGTGAGAATTTTATATAGAAACTAAAAAAAACTATGCGAAAGATTGCAGAGCATTTTTTAAAGCTCCAAATTCTTACTAATCAAAGGCGATTGCATACGAAAAAATTTATAAATTGAATAAAGTGTACTCGTTTTAACAGTCAACTGAATTTTACGAAGGTAATCGGATCCTCTGATCGACCAAAGTGTCGGTGTAAATTACTCATCAATTGTTTTATCGCCGCGCTTAATTAATTGTATTTTTAAACAAACACAATGGGCTTAAATAATTCACAAGCTCGATGAGCGGTAAATTAAGTTATTCCTGATGAGAAATGTGGGTAATGCCTATATCAATGGTGCATAAATTAAACGTGTCCGTGTACTTCCGAGCGTGACATTGGATCCTTACGTCACGAGTGATATCACGAACCTTCATAACCCATATAGATTGTTATTCCGCAATTGTCATCCGTACATCGACGGAATTCGTAATTCGCCGCTAAAGGAAAAAGCCAGAACCGACCCCTGCCGTGACACTCATTGGTAATGCGACGAAAAAAAAAGCTGACTGCTCGAAAACAATATTCTTTATTTCTTGTTATTCATAAAAGTTAATAACGTGTGGAAGCTTTTAAGACTTCAAAAACAGCCTTAAAAAACACATTGGCTGATTAAAAAAAAATTGTTTTTGTCCCGAATACGGAATTTAAAAATAAAAAAAAAATGAACTAACGATAATATACGTAAAATTTGGTCAAGTAGTTCCAAAGATACCAAAATACCATAAAACATGTTTCCACAAAGTTTAAACGAAAAACTCAACATTTTACAAAGCTTCCTCTATGAGGAAGCAAAATAATTTGTGGATGAACTAAAATTTTTTACATTTCTTACAAAACCATATAATTTATTTAACTAAACATTTAGTTTAATTAACTAGGGTTTTAGTTAAATTAACTAAATATTTAGAACAACTTTTGTAAAAATTACATTACATTTTTTTGTATTATTTTTTAAATTTATATTACGTTATATTTCTTTGTAAGGAGTTTTTAAGACCGCGCAATGTTAAACAAATAAATTTTAACATTACGCGGTCTTAATAACTCCTTACAAAGAAATATAACGTAATATAAATTTAAAAAATAATACACAAAAAAATGTAATGTAATTTTTAAGTGAAAATTTTGATAACCCATAGTAAATATTAATATTACATTAAATCAATAAAATAATTCTGTAAGAAGAATTCAACAAAATTTTAGTTCAACTTACAACATTTTTTTCACTGTAGGTGCAATATCATGCCCACAAAGCACAATCACACACACACGCACACACACACATACAAACTCACATACATACACACTTGAACACACAAGCAGCAGATACACACGCACTTGCCCTGCAGCACGTACGATTCCTCCTGAAACGATTTTATGAAAACTCATATAAAATCTCACAGATTCTGGTGGCAAAAGCAGAGTAAGATATGCGATTTCTGCTCCCTTTTTATATAAGGTTTCATAAGATCGTTTCAATGAGACTCATCTACACGAAAGTCTTTTACCGATCACGTAGCATTTAACTTCCTGTCCTTCTCGTAAGGGAAGGAAACGACCGAAATTGCAAAACCGGGAGCCGTGCGGGGGACAAAGAAAGCGAGCACCGCCATCGTCGTCGCCCGAGGGGGGGGGGGTGTCGCTGTCGTAATCGGCGGAGCCGCGAGTGCCCCGTAAGCGGGGAAAACGCGGAATTTCACAAGTGCGGCGCGCGGAGTGGCTGTCAAGTGCAGAGGCTCGCGGCTTCTTGCTCATATATTTGCATAGTGAATCGCGAGCGCGCCGCCAATTAGCGATGCCGCAATCCTTCTGGAGCTCGTGTGTGCGCGCTGCTGCGGTAGTCTTTTACGTTGCAAAAGTTCTAAGGTCGCTGCTGGTTCTTAAGGAACTATCGGATGTATTAGTAAAACCGAAGGTTACGATAGTTTTGTTTATTTATTTTTTATTTTTTTTTATGGACAGCTTTTATTTTTAAGCGAGTGTTTTGCAGGTCGTTAGTGTTTCTTATAAGGAATTATCGGATGAATTGGTATAGAATTAAAGTACGGTAGTTTTATTTATTTATTTTTTATTTTTTATTTGTTTCTTTTTATGGCCAGCTTTCATTTTTAAGCGAGCATTTTGCAGGTAGTTATAGTAGTTCTTATAAGGAACTATGAGATGAATTGGTAGAATTAAAGTACGGTAGTTTTATTTATTTACTTATTTTTTTCCAAGTTATGGTCAGGGTTTCAGTTTTAAGAGAGCTTTTTGCCGAAAGTGGATGTATAACGAACAATTTATTTATTTATTTTTTGTTTAGGAGAAAATAGAGATAGAACTACGGTCAGGTTTTATTTTGATAAGAGCATTTTTTCACGCGGATGCAGGAGAAATTGGTTTTTATTTATAGGCGGAAGTTCGCACGCTTTTAATGTTTTAATATCTGCGTTGTAGTTATAAAAATAATTTCAATTCGTCCCGATGTTCAGTTTCTATATAAGCATCCTCGATACTTGCGGCGCAGAAGATTCTTTCAAAATTATTGAATGATTGAATTAAATTCCTTAAATTTCGATAGTTGTTATTACAGAATATTTACTGATGGAGGTATTTTTAATAAAACACAAATATTTTTTAAGTATTTTTTAATTTCTTATAAACAATTAAAAATATTTTTCATAGTATTTTCAATGAAAAAAAACGTAGTATTATTCTACTTCCATTTAAAAACGTAGTAATTTAAATATATTTTTTGAGAAACAACGTCATTTAAGCATATCTACTATAGTAATTACGCGAAATTATATAAGCAAATTGTACCTGAATAAAATATTATTAAAAAAAACTAGATCATTTTAGTATTAGCATAGTAAGATAAAGCGACAGTGTAAAAAGAATGTATTTACTTTATTATTATAACAGCTTTATATATACGAAAATTTCTACCAATAATTATCAAATTTTAAATTTTCAAAATGACTTCATTCTGTATAAATAAACTTTTTTTTACTGCTGAAAAAGGTATATAATACCAGTGGTACTCACGGCGTCCTCATTCTAAATAAATTAACAATACCCATAACAATTTCGACTCTTGACCTCAAAAATGAACCTAATAAATAAAAAACTGAAGCATCATCCAGAAATCCCCATATTTTTCCAAAGCGTCTAATTGAATCAACAGCGGATGTGAGATGGATGACACTCGACCCATCCGAACGTACAATCAAACAAAAAAAAATGGAAAATCCCCGATAATTACCGGATAATTCCCGAGTCCTGGGTAAACCCGATCGACGAAGCGATGCGCACCGGTGACCTCGGAATCCGATACTCGGGGCGCTCCTCGGGCGCGCCGCTGTTGCCATGGCTACGCGGCCAACGGTCCCCGCGCGTCCTTTTTTCCAGAGCGCGATCCTGCCGAGGGTGCGCGACCCGATTACGCGCTCGAGACCCCCTCCCCACCCTCTGGGGCGGTTCGAGGTCCGATCCGGTTGGGGTCCGGCCACCCCAATCCCGACTAGTTCGAGCGGGCGTCCCGATTGCGTGTTTCACATTGAATCATTGCGAATTTCTGGCCGAGGCGGCGTTTTCATCTTTTTTTTTTTTTTTTTTATTGATGGACCGACCAGCTGGAATGTTAGTTTTGGAGCTGGAATGATGATGGGTTGTGTAAATAGAAATGTGTACGAAGTATTGAGCGTTTGGATATAGCGAATATAAAATTGTAGATGAAAGCGATGGATTATTGATGGATAGTCGAGTAACGGATTTAATTGATTTATTCAATTGAATGAATAATTTAAAATTGATTTGTTTAATAATTAAGAAGTGTAGCAGGTTACATACTCCATCGCGGTATATTGATTGAAGTGCAACTTTAATTTATTGAAGGATAAACCTTATAAATTTTATTAAAGAAATTCCTCTAATGCAATGAGGAATTGAGCTTAGAGGGATCTTCAATATAAGAACGTGATTACAGTCCTGCCATAAGGTACAATAATTATTTTATTTAGATAAGTATTTAATTCAAGATTTAATTACTAACGACGAGTGCGGAGTATCGGTTTACCAATTCTTCTGGAAATCGACTTTGCAATTTTAATAACGTCGATGCCATCGAAGATGCGTGGAACTACACTATTTTATACGCTGCTGCTGCTATAAAAATATATTTTGCAATCTTCGACGCCGTGAATCTACACAGCCATTTACAATTTTATGCGCGGCGACTTTCTGTCAATCTCTCAATTTCTGCCAATTTTACTTTAAATTATCTACTTATCTTCTCCGGCAAAAGATTTCAATTCATTTCCTTTAATCCAATGGGTATTAATTCCTTTAGTTGATCCGAACATTCTTTAAAAATTTCAATTTTTATTAAATTAATTCATATCTTTTATCGATTTCTCATCTGACGATATACTAAATGATTCATCATTTCCTTTATTCCAATCGGTCATATTAAATGAAAAGTACGTGAAAAAGGTTTAAATTAATTAACAGCTGCTATAATAATTCGTCTTATACTTTCGAAAACATTAATTTGATCAGAAACCTTCTTTGAAAATTTCAATTTTTATAAAAATAATTCAATATTTTATATGATTACTCGTCCGACGTATACTAAAAAAAAATGATCCTTCTTAATAAATTCCTTAAAAAATCTAAATACTTATATAAAATCTACTTTCTATATAAAATCTACTATCTTATATAAAATCTACTATCTTAATTATATAAAATCAAAATTTTCCACAAACAGGCACTGAATCCTCAGCAATCCAATCAGCTCCACAACACCGCCAAAAACAGTACGCTTCACAAAATCCACTTGAATCAAGATGATTAGATCTCCGGCACGTATACAAAGAAAATTCTGCGTCCCGCTTTGCTCAACATTGAATTTAATTCGGCCCGTCCCTGATCCCCGTAAAGGATCCTTTTCAGCGCCAAACAAAAAAGCCATTCGCCGTCGACCACCCCATCCCCTTTAAGGTGCAGATGAAGGGGGGGGGGGAGGAGGGCACGGACTGCTGCGACGCGAAGTCGCCTCGCAGTGAAAGGAGCTGGCGCGTTTCAAGGCCACCGCCGGCCCCCTTATTATTTTCCCCCCACGTGCTCATTGCAAGGCGCGTGCACGCGCGCATATAGGACACGCGCCGGGCGAAGACGGGCGCGACCTTCGCGTCCGAGAGATGCGCGTAGGTTGGGAGGATCGATCGGTGGAAGGATGCTGCCGGCCGATTATTGCGAAAGGGCAACGAGGCGGTCGCGGGGACTGCGACGGATATTTGGTGTGGTTGCAAGTGCGATTGGATTTTTTTCGAGGGTCGTCTTTGGGGGAGGAATGGTTTGCTTGCCCACTTCCTTGTTGCTGATTTTTTTTTTATTTATTTTTTGTTAATATTTTACAGCCTTTCACAGAGACAAAAAATTCGGTTGAAACAGCCATCCGCGCGTATAAATACGGAGAACTATACCACTTTGTCGTTGATTGAACGAAATAATGAAACGTCTATTGAAATAATGAAGTATATCTATTGAAAAAATTAACAATTTCATTAGAACAATTAATATTTTCATTAAACCAAGACAATTACAGTTAAATCCACGTAAAAAATTATTTGTCGGTATTTACGCGTCCGGATATCGTTGTTTCAACTGATTTTTTTTCCTAGTGTTTTAAGGCGCTATTCTTTTTTTACGGATGTAATAATTAATATACTTAGTTTATTTGCGTTAATTAATTCGCTCATTCAATTTACTTAAATTTATTTTACATTTCACGTGTAATTTTTCACATCAACATGAACTGGAATTTGATGATTTATTTTTTCTTTGCTAGAAACTAAATGCGCTAATTTTTTTTTTATAGGATAAAGTGGAGAAAAACGGTCTATTAAGGCTGGATTATTAAATGGTTATTGAATTCAATCCGATTATATTTCGATGCATAATACAAAGTTTTTCGGTTAGAATATAAATAAACTTTATATCATTTTAAATATATAGTCACTATTGTGATCCTCGAATGGAATTGATAACTTAATTTTTTCAAACTATTTTTATTTAAACATTTTTTAATTCATTTATTTTCCAAATGTAGAATTTAAGAAAACAATGCATTCGAATCTTTTTTTTAAGTACTCACATACTTACGACTTTAAACTTTAACTTTAACTAAAATTGCATTCTGCTGAGTGAGCATTTTCTATAATAAATAAATAAATAAAAAACTGTTTGATTTAAAAATTTTTCTTTACACTCAGATCGTAAAATGGGTATATTTTAAAATCCCTCGCCGCAGGCCAGTAAAGCACCGATTATACGCGCCTCATTTAAAAAATGTGTATATCCCTTAAATCGCATCGACTCCGTACGTAAAAAATGTCAGTACCTTATGATTACGATTCAAATGATTTTTTTAATTACTTCATAATTCTAAAGATGATACTGTGTGTCATTAATTTAATCAAAGCTCCTCAACGAATTAATAATCCTCCACAATTAATTTGAAAGCTCACACGCAAGCTCAGAAATCATCCGATATAAAACGTACTCTACTGGCACGATTAACAGTCGGAAAAACGAAAAAACCTGTATACATATATCAGACGCAAGCACACCTATATATAAAAGGATCTCGGTCGCAAAGAGGTCATCCATTAACCCCATAACGTGAAGCCATTCCCGCGGCAATGTCCATCAAGCCGCAGCCGCGAACGATCAATCCTCCGCCGCCGCTGCACGATTCTCGCCTAAATCCGAGAATAAAGCGCGATTGGTCAACGCCGGTCGCGTGATAAACCGCGGAGTGTAGCGGAAAAAAAAGAACGAGGAAAAGAAGAAGGACGACGTGTAGACGGGGCAGCTTATGTGTATATATATATATTCGTTTGAGTCCGGGGTGCGAGATGCGCGCGTCCCAGTTTTTTCCGCCGCGGAATTCCGCGGCCAAGCCCCTGAGCGCTCGGAACGAGGCAGCCGCGGGGCGCGTCTCTTTGTCGGCTTTAACTGGACTGCACCATAAACGCCGCGTCGTTGGCTTTTTACGAGGCGCTGCCCTTCGCGCAGTCCTGTTTACGTCAGAATGCGGAGGGCGCGAGCTTTCATGAGAATGTTTAGGAGGTCGGGGGTGGAATTGAAGGGGTGGTCGTGTAACGAGGGGTTGGGTGTTTATTGAGGTAAAGTACTATAGGCTTTTTTTTTTAAAGGGGATGATCTGGTGGCGCAAACAAATTTGCTTGTTAAAGTAAGCTACACTGTAGAAACTATATGGAGTGAATATTATTTTCTTGTAAAAATTATTACGAAGCTTTTATAGTAAAACTTACGAGAATGAGCGTAATAAATTGCGAGACTCCCGTTTGTCGTGCAATGGAAATTTTAATGAGAAATTAATCATTGAAATTATTTTCTGAATATTAGATGTATGCTAAAACTTTAACATTTTTATAAGCTTTAGCATCATTATACCGTAAAAAAGGGAGCTTTTTTTTTAAATTTGTGTCGTACTTGTCAATCGAACTTCATGGATGTTTGAAAAAAAATTCTTAGATTCTGAATGAGAAATTATAGTATATTTTGATGCAAGTGCGATACAAGTATAATAATTCGCACGAGCCGAAAATCAATTATCGCACTTGTATCGAATGATATTTTATAGTAAAACGTGCGAAAACGCCGTTTTATTTTACGCGTGCGTGCGATTAACGGGCGTTTCTCGCATGGCGTGCTTTAAAAATAGTTATAGATTGTTAAAGGATACAATCAATTATTTTTAATCAATGACCATTTATGAGCTTTGTTTTCACCACAAAAAGTACCTTTTTTTTTAATATTTATTAAAAATCGTAAAAAACTTGACAACGACTACATGATACGCGAGACGGAAAAAGGGTAATCACTTAAAAAAAATTTACAAAAAATTAAAAATATACTCTGCAATATTTACTATAACGAAATTTCTCTTAAATAAAATACAGTAGATAAATTTTCAGAAAAAAATATCTTCCACAAAACCCACAATATATATACTGCCACGTTGCCCCTATTACTAATTCGACGACAAAAAGGCGAGACCACTCGGAAATCCGATAATAAACAAGCGCAGCGAAGGCGGCAACAAGCACAAACAGACGCACGTCTCAGTCCTACTAAAAGAAATGCAATCCCATTACGAGTCAAAGGCACCGAGCGCCTCATTAGCGGCCCGTTCCAATTTCACCCCCTGCAGGTGGTCGGCCGTCAGCTCTGAAGTCGCGTCATTTTCTGCATCTCTGGCAGTCGAAGGGATTCCGTGACTACTCGCGCGGATTACAAAACGTCTCCGACTGCGCCGAGAAACGACGAGCGTCACACTTATACATATATATATAAATATACTAGATGCACACTACTATAACTATACTTTAATTTGGCATTTTTTGAGCACTAAAGTAAAGTAAATTCTTCCAAAACCTGATAAATTCAGGGTATCACATGATATCGTAATTTTATCAGGTTCTGGAAGAATTTACTTTTATCTGATGCTTTAAGATGGGTAAATTAAAATAGGCCTTTTTTAAAACGTGCTTTTCTTCATTAGAGGCGATGATATGTACACTCGGCTCGAATTGATTCTCGAAGAATAATTTAAAAATTTTCATGCGACATTGCAAAT
>JAWWEN010040127.1:0-13280 GCA_035582955.1 Sycophila texana
TTCTGGTAAAATTAACTATATTCCGGTTTACTAGGGTGTATAGTTAAATTTACTTTTGACTTTTTTCTCAGTGTAAAGTAATTATTGGATTTTACAGTAATAATTTATTTAAATTATACAAGCAGTTATTTTAGATCGTCAGTATTATAATGTTTACGATAAATCTGAAAATTATACATTTACTGTGAGTCTGATATTTTCTTTTGACTTTCGTCATTCTGCGCAGGCTACACACTGTAAGAGAAAAGAATCCTTGTTATAAAGGAGAATACTTGACTGTTGAGAAAATTGAATTTAAATAAAGAGAAAAATACGCGTCTTAACAGTTAATTGTATCAATATTTCAATTTTGTACTACATTTTTAATGCATTTGAAAATGTGGAATTTAAATCTGTCATTAATAACCAATGGGAGGTTTAAATTTCGCGCCAGCCGTGTATTCGTTTTTTCGCTTAACTATCAGCAATTAGTTTCTAATTAAAAAAAAAGTTGTATTTTTATCAAATGCAGTTCAATCGCGAATCCTTTGAAACAAGTAATTCTTATCCCTCTGTAAATTCACTAAAGGCATTGCAATTTTTTAAAATCAACGCTAAATTTTCTTCCAAACCTTCTCTTCGTGTGCTTCTTGCAAACTACTTAAAAAAAGCTAAAAAAATACTCGCTCGACTAGTCACTTGACACCCTCGCCGTGCATATTACACTATCGGCAATAAGCATCGGACAGGCCAGACTCCTTATCGGGAGGTGCCGACAAAGGGGTTCTTCCGCTCCTCGTACCGAATAAATTCGAGCTGCTCGCTGCAGACCGCCTGTAACCAGATCTCGCGCGAATTCCCGGCGCCGAAAGCGACGTCGCTCCACCGGCTAATTAAGGCTCGAGGCTCCTCGATCGACGCTTCGAAGGGGGCGAAAAGACGACGGCACGGCCAATTAATTTATCGGACCCCAGGTGACTTTCTGCCGAGAAATTCTCTCTCGCTAGGAGTCACTCCGGCTCGATCGAGCAATATGATTGTAACGCTCGACAGATTTTAAGATTGCTATCGCTTTTTACATTGTCCCATTGCACAAGTTGCTTCGACGAAGCATTTTGTTCTAAGGAATTATGAATATTTTAAAAATTCCACCGGATGATGAATCGCGTTATTATTTTAAATTGATAAGAAAGTTAAGATATATAAATTGATGAAGGACTGATCGTGAAATTCGTTTTTTCTTTTAAATTATTTAAAAGACTGTATATATAATTAGAAAAATACATATTACAGATTCTACATTGGCTTCGTGCTCACTTCGTTTGTACCGCGTAATTTCATAAATTTTTCAAATTTAATCCTTTCTCAAAAAGTGATGGTTTGTGCTGTTATTCCTTCTATATTTAGGAATGCAAATTTTTAAATTAAACGCGCAAAAATTCAGAAGTTCTCTCAGAACTGTAATATTTCATTTTAAATAATCAAAGAATTTCTTTTGTTTAAAAGATTAAGATTAAGATTATGAAATCAAGATTAACTTTTCTAATAATAAACTTTTTATCAAATTGGTTACTTAAAATTGGATGCCGTTTTGACTTGTTTTCTAACCACAAAAATTTTAATGTATCACAATTTATTTCTTGGTATCTTTTTTCAAGTGAAAATATTGTTTACAAATAAAAAAGAGATAGAAAAACATGTCTGAAGGCCTTTGGCAGTATTTTCCTGAAATTTAACAGAAGTACCTGACAATAAATCAATAATACAAATTATTCAAGCATTGAAATCGTTAAAAAAATCATGACAATTTCGTGATCGATATTTATTTATTCGCGATATAAATCGGGACTTTTGATTATTGTTACATAAAATCAATGTTCTGCCTTTTAGTGCACGATAGCTGCCTTCCAATTTAGAACATCTGCCAATCCCGTTATTTTGAAAATCGGTATGAATTCAGTCGCTTCCTTATCTAGAAAATTAAAATTTATGGTAATGCTTAAAAATATGATAACTCGAGAGAGCGGCGAGGCAGCGCCAGGAGGAGATTACGTAACGAATGTGAAAAACATGAAACCTGCAAAATCTCGGGCATTCGTTTAATTCAACGAAGTTGACTGGGTTCGTACCCCCGGGTATTTTGGTCCTCGATAAATTATACCGAGTAAACGCTGCTGATTTTACAAAAACAACTTCTTTCTTATACATTCCCGATTGCGCCGGGCGCGATGGCCAAGGCGAATCGCCGGCGTCGCCCGAGCAAAGTTCGATAACGAAAAATGCGAATGTAAAATTATTCAAACTTCCCTCTTGAAAAATCTCACCGGCACAAATTGAGTTAGCTTTTTCCCTCTTATTTTTTTTCATCTTATTCCCCTCGACGGGCGGAATCTGCGATTCCCGGGGAGAAGGTATAAAGGACTATTTTCAGCGATTCGCCTTCGTGCGGGGGAGATGCGAGGAATATGAAAGATCCGAGAGGTGGAGTCGAAGGTTTGTAATAACTCGTTAAACGGAGCGACGGAATGTCAAAATTTGCGAGGAAAAAATTCGCCGAGGATGCGCGCATTACGCTCCGCCAGTAAAATTCCTTCCGGTCGAGCGATTTTTCCGTCAGTGAAACTACAACATCTTTTTCAGTGATTTTAAAACTCTTCGATCGACAAACAAAATACATTTTCTTTGTACTTACTGAATATCTTTCTTTTTCTGGTAAACTATTGAAATTTCCATGTCTCGGGGGTTTAGATTTTTTGAGATTAGATTATTTATCAGAGCGGCATTTACTTTTTATTAAATTCATATCAAATTAATATCATATTTTTAATTTTGGCGCCAATTTAATCCATCAATTTCTTTCTTAAAATGCTTGATAGTAAAGCAGAAACTGCTCTACTCAAACTCCAGTTTTATTAATAGGGTGTTTAGATGTGGCATCATCCCAAACTCTCAAAATCTTCTTTAGCTTTTAAGGTAAAGCCTATGTTACTAACTCGCTCTTTAAAAGGGTATTAAACGAGGATCTAAATTTTACAAAAAGAAATTTGAATATTTTGTTTGGACAGAGAAGAAAATCTCTCTCTTTAAAAAGTAGCGAAAAAAATTTCCATGCGAATCACGTTCCCGTAGCTAAATTATAGCTGCCCGTACAAACAGTCGCGCAAGCTTTACAGCAGCTTCCATCGAGAATCACCCCCTGTATACCATAATTTCAAAAATCCCATTCACCCGTTCGGCAATCAAACGCACCGCCCCAAAACGGAAATTCCACCCTCGCCGCGGGCTAAAAAACAACAAAAAAAAAAGCACCGAAACGGATAAGCCGATAGCCGGGAGAGCGATTCGCGTATCGCGCTAGAACAAAGGGCCTCGCGCGCGTTTACACTTGCCTCCGACCCTCCCCCACCCAACCCCACGGGCAAGGGCGGCTTTCACTCTCCCGCGGCGAGCCGGGCTCTTTCGACGCGCCACTGAATTATTTCCATTTATCGTCCGGCCCTTCTATTATGCGCTCGGTCTATTTCGTCACGGGCGACAGATGAATGTCAAAATAGGAGTAGCGCGCGGCCCATCAATAATATGCAATTTTTTCGGGGGGACGGGAGAGGAGTGGGAGGGGGCGATCCACGGGCCATTGAATGCGCCGGACGGTTCAATGGGCGCCGATTGATTCGCGCGGCGGGCCGCGTGCGCTCGGAATGTATAATCGAGAGCGAGCCCGAGGTCATCGAGTGTAGTGGCCGGAGATTACCGGCCGCTGTGTCCGTGCGCCGGTCCGGTACCGCTTTGTTTGCTGTAATTACTGTTTTTGGTTTGTTCGCGCCGCTCTTCGGGCGCCCGCCGATTTGCCGCTGATGATTGCACGTTAACGCGATACTTGAAGCTCCGACTTCTTTTCGACGACTTTCTGGGGGGGGGGGGGGGGTGGTCAAACGTCGTCCTCCCGTGCTTCGCGGTTTCATTTTCTTCTTCTTTTTTTATCCTTTTTAGTAGTGTCTTAGATTGTTTTTATTTAATCTTTTTTGCCTACACGGAGCGACAAGTTTTATGCAAAAAGTGAAATAATATTTAAGAAAAATTACTAGACTGTTTTAGTGAAATGGGGACAGACTTGAATTCAAGTAAAAATTATTGGAGGGCATAATTAGAGTATGATTATTAAAAAGCAAATGTTAAAATACCAGTTTAGTTACTTCAGATTCTAAATTGGAAATAGAAGAAACGTCACCGGTTTTAGAGAATATTTATCACTGGAAATACATGTACAAGGATAGTAACATAGTAATATTTATTGTATTGCTTTTTAAAGTGAAGAACTAAAAAAATAAAAAAAAAATAATAATAATAATAATAATAATAATAATAATAATAATAATAAAATGCTATATTAGCTAATCAAAATTGATGGGTTATACATTCGCCGTTTAATCACAGCTAATTCAACTAACGTAGAAAACACTTCGTTGGAAAGAAGTATACTTAAATGCCTTTTTTTAACTATATTTTAAATTTACAAAACCTTATCAAGAATATAAGTCTGTCCATGGGGCATTGACTGCTAAATTGACCGTTTCAAAATGGTAAGATTACGTACTGATCAACAAGCTAAAACAGCTTCGAAAGAAAAAGTTTCTGCTCTTTCTCAGCGCAGTGTTTCCATTTTTGAAGACAACTTTATAGCATATTTACAAAAAATATTATTTTAGTATCATTTTATTTATTTATTTTTTCGTATAACAGCACATTTATCTGCAGATTGAAATATTTTAAGAATAATCGCGCTCCACTATTCAAGAATGTTAATAATAACGTAACGACCCACATCGGATATTCGCGAAATTCGTAGCTTCTACTTACGGTATAATCTCACTCGGCTTTTAAGGTGATTCACTGGAGGATTTCTGAATTATGCAATTACAGAACTTCTGCGACAGTTGCAGTAGGTCGCGATGGATTAGTGGGGAATGATTGAGTGACGCGCTCCACCGCGAATTTTCACTAATTCAAATTTTCAACTATTAGCGAGCTTCGATCGGGCAATTACCGCGTGCCACAAATTTTACTTCGCGAACATCCAGGACTAGCGAAATAAGCTGCTCAACTGAGTGAATTTGAAATTTCCCGGGTAACGATAAGCTCCCCGAGTATTCTTTTAAATTTTACTCGTATTTTCATTTTAAAATTTTATTCATTTTTATTTACTTTCGAAAGATTACACAGGGTTTTATCGTCAAGAAGCTGTACACAATGTGATATATTTATTTAAAATGGAACGGAAAAAAATAAATCAATTTATTTTCATTGAAAACTATGCGAAAGAGAAGGTGTACGCGTAAACGAATTATTTAAGTGTTGTCATAAATCCTCACGATATTGATGGCTCAAATAAATTTCCCCCTACAAAAACAACGTTTCTATCTTTTGCGCAAACAGACCACTTTTTGCCCGTCAACTCTTTCTTTTTTTTTTCAACCGCGAATCGAAAAAAAGGGCAGCGTGCGAAAACCAACAACAGCGAGCGCAAATAAAAAGCTATCAATACTCGGAATCGCTTGACGCCGTCTAGACATGTAAAATGACGGATCGAAAGGGGGAATCCCCGCCGAGTGGTCGCGCGAACTGTACCGTCAGTCCTTAAGCGTCCGTCTTTCTTTCCTAAAAAAAAAAGAACATAACGGTTTCTTATAAGATCATACAAGGGTCCTGCAACGATAGATACGTTATCAGGACCTTGGGTGCTATCTAACAGAGCGAATACGAGGACTTGAGGACTCCTTCGATTGTATCATTAACAATTGCTATCGTGTCAAGTTAAGTTCGGTATTCAAAAGCTCACTTTTTTTTTCTTGTTTTGTATTTTTTATATTTATTATAAAATGAATATAAAAAATATATTTATTATATTGCCGTATAAAAAACTGAAATTGGTTGTTTCTAAGTCAATTCCATTTATTTGCGTCATTCCTTTCTGTTGTATTCAGCAATGAACTTTTTATGAGATTCTGAAGTTTACTCTACGTTCGATATACCATCACCTCGCTTTTATGGACGGAAAGGGCTTTCGGTGAACAAATTCTGAATGAACACAGTAACAAATCTAGCGAAAACTTTACGACTATCAGCGACGGACAAGGTTGACTACTTCAGAGCCATAATAGTCATTTTAATATCTATGGATAATTCACCACAAGTAGATGTTACCATATCAGTTGGTTAGAAAAATCTGCACTCTTCTAGGATATATACTTCGCTATTGGGATTTAACATGGAGCGGTATCCTTCTGGCGCTATAACATTGAAATAATTCTACCTACCCTGCTCGTGAACGCGATTGGCTAAAGCTATACCACGTGGTTAAATATGTCGAAAACTTTCCACCTGCCACGCCCCCATGTCAAAATCCCAATAGAGGGATTACATTATAAATTTTTCTAATCAGCTGATTTTGTAACATCTACTTGTGGTGTATTATCCAAATATTGAAATAGCTATTATGGCTCTGAACTTGATGTCAAGGTACCTCTTCAGGACCTCATCTCTGCCTTACGTTCATTGTAGTCGGGTTATCGTCGGGGCTCGTGTCGCGGAGTCTCCTCGTCGATAAGGGGCTCTCGCGGCTTAATCGAGCATCCGCCGAGCCGATCGTTTTGTCGTCTATATGCGGAGGTGTCGCCGAAGCGCCAACAGTGTCCGCCTTTGTCCAGTCGCGTCCTCTGTTATTGAAAGCGACGCGGCCGGTTCGCCTTGTTGATTGTCACCGATATGTTTTATGGATTTCGAGGCTGCGCTTGAATATGGGCTTTGGTGCGGTTTTACAGGGGCTCCCCGACGCTTTTTTTCGGGCTTTTTTTTTCGCGCCTGGGTTTGACAAAGAAAGTTATTGGTCTGTTCGCCGGATGCTTTATTTTTTTTTATTTTTTTTTTTTTAATCGAGAGAGTGTGGGACGATACGCGTGTGCGTCGTAAAAAAAAAAGAATTTTGTTTAAAGTGTAATAAATATCCGTTCGACTTCCCGCTCCGATCGTATATAATTATACGAAATTTATTCGTTCGGTTATAAATATTTCATTAATTCGCGATAAATAAATTTCGAGTGAATCGGTAACTGCGTTTATAATATAATGCGAGGCTCGCTTAATATTTATGACTTCATTTGCTTGGTAAAGGAACATTCAGTTAAATCAATTCGCATTTCACATTTCATACGCACACTGAGAGTAGAAACTAAAATGGTATATTTTTTCACTAATATGTATGCATGAAATATTACTAAGATACCCATATTAACGTTAAAGTATTCACATTTTTTTATTTAAATTATTATCTGTATAAAATTCTTTATAACAATTAAACCCTGATAGAAATCGTCTAGTTTTGACCCATGATGTAACGATTATTTTTTAACACTTTAGGCCCATCTAATAGCTAGTTTGAAAAAGAGCCGTTAAATAGGCATAAAATGTTTCATCCTGGGAAAGAACTAGACGTTTTCTACTAGGGAATAAATAATTTCGATCGTGCACTTAATAAAATAAACATTGACAAGATTGGAGGTATATTATTAAGAAAACGAGTACAATTGCATTTCTTTATATGTATATATCTCTACTTTATTTGAGAAATACGAGGATATTTGAGATTAAACATTATCCTCTCACGGTACGCGCTTACGTCAAGCGCGAATTAAATGTACATACGCAGGATGCGTGTAATCCAAATAGGTTTATCGCTGTGTTCCTTGAAAGAGCCGCGCAATGCGTACAGTGGACACTTTGTTATCGGCGTCTCGTAGCCGGCGAACCATAAATTTGATTTCCGTGTAAAAAAAATCGCTAATCTCGCGCCCGATAGCACTTTATTTGATTACATATCCCCTTTACACGATCCATCCGCGTCATATCTACGTGTATATATGTATACATTTATACATTCGTATAGATTCGAATTCCTCGCGAGCGCCCATCTCTCGTTCCTACCGTCATCAAAGTCTCGTTTCGAAGAGATAAGCCTCGGCATAAACACAGCACGTCTCGCATTGTCGAAACTAAGAGTTTACAGTTAACAGTACGAGGCACTCCGAGAGGCTGTGGTCGGGGGTTAAAAGAGCCACGTCAAAACACAAGCGAACACGGAGTCGCCTACGCACTGCGGATCGATCGCCTCGGAACACTGGGGCTCTGTTTCCTCTCAATGAGTCGTCTCTTGGTGCGATCGGCTCCGGGAAAAGCCGTAAAAGCGCCTGGCGAGCGAAGGAGAGACGCGCGCGGTCCTTGGATCAATGACCCGCTTCCGACCGTCGGCGACGATTAGCGCGTTGGGCGTCGCTCTCGTGGACAATAAATTATTAAGGGCTGCCCTTCGATCGTGCCCGTCTATATATGTATATACGCTCGCGAAGGTGAACTTGAAATTTCATGGACGCGCGATGTAACTATACTGAGCGCTGGTTTATTGATGGGCGTCCACGTGATTGTCCTCTTTTGTTTATCTTGAATTTTGTGCGAGCAAATGTGTCGTGTACAATTTGCGCCCCTCTTTTGTGTACTCGGCGAGATTTTGTGATCATCATGGTGAGGGAAATTGGTTGCACATTTTAGGAGGTATCAGTTTAAGTTTGTCACGGGTGAGTATTTATTATTAAAAGAATTATTTTTTAATCCGAGATAATTCTTTAGAAAAATTCGCAGGTTCCACGCGATAAATTATAATAATAGTAGTATACACATAGTGAAATTTATCAGACTGCAGCCTGCAAGGTGATTAGAATAGTACCTTATAAAAATTGCTATAGAAGATTCTTAGTTTTATGGAATGAATTGGTAATCACATTCTGACTTCAGTAATCATGAAATCTCGCCGTGCCTTTTTATTATAGGTAATTTGATGAACAAATTTTTACAAATGATTGATTGTATTTGTAATAACTATCGACCACTCGATTTGAAAACACACAAAAACATTTTCCGGGGGCTGTGCAGATGAAACAGTCAATTATAACTTTGGATTTTTCTTCGGACATATTTTTTGTATAAATCGTTACATCATTACGAGGAACAATCAAATATAATGAATAAATTTTCTAAATCGATTCTATAATTTTTATTATAACTATAACGGAAAATTTATTGAAAAAGTCTGCCAGCATTTTTATATTCCCGATATCGCGCACCTCAGTTTCTTAATCAGTGCCTGTACCCTTCTCCTCGCTATTACCCTCGTAAACGTCGGACCTCGAAAAATGTCGAGTGAAAAATCCACTTCGCTCGCGCAGCTTCGAAAGCTCGGACGAACGCATTATCGACACTCCTCAACGGCGAGGATTAATAAAGCGCTCGTCGTTAAAGAAAAAAAGGAAACCTCGTAAAAAATGATAGAGAGAAAGAGACAGAGGAAAAGAGAAAGAGAGAGAAAGAGAGCGAAAGAGAGAGAGAGAGAGAGAGAGAGAGAGAGAGAGAGAGAGAGAGAGAAGCGAGAGGAGCCGATAAGTAATTGGCGCCGTCACATTTATTTCGTTTATTCATTTTCGATCCCTCGCTCACACTTCTTTCCCCACACGCGCGTGCAAGATATAACGCACACGCACCAAGAGACGCAGATAACGACCGGTACATAAATAAAAAGCGTAGCTGCACCAGAGGCTTACCAGAGTACGTGATTCTGCGTGTGTGCGTGTGTTCGCGCGTGCGTGTGCGTGTGTGTGTGTGTGTGTGTGTGTGTGTGTGTGTGCGCGTGCGTGCGTGCGTGCGCGCGCACGTGTATCTATGAGTGTTCATAAAATAACACAGGGGGTGGTGAATTATAATCGGAAGAGGAGGCATTCCGGGCGATTTAGTCGATGACTTTTGAAGAGCTTTAAAATCCCGTTGAATTAAGCGAGAATTATACAAACTCTCGGGAGAGATAACACAATTTTTCGAGGGATGCCGCGTGGCTCTCAATTCCGACTGCAGTAATCATTTCTCGTTTATTCTATTTTCTTCTGGATTACGTTTATTTTATTTATCATCCTCCTGTATTTTTGCCCCTTTCCTATTTGCATTACGCGTTTAATTTATTAATTAGTTATAGGCGCGTCCGATTAAATTTCCTCTCGACGTCTGTGTGTATATAAAGCCCACTTATCAAGTGATTGTTCCACAATGTTTTGCGATTTGTAAGTGGTGCGGTATTTTATTAAATTGAATATATATAACCGCTGGATTTACGAATGCTGTCGAGGATTATAAGAGAGTAAAATGTTAACGAATAATATGCATTGTAAAAGAATCACGCCGGATTACATTGAAAAGAAAAAAAAAATTAACCACAATATTCTTCTCTTTATTTACGCCACATTCAAAATTGTAAAACATTCAAAAACTTGAAATTCCAGTTTCAATGCAATTAAAAACGAAGTAAAAATTGAAACAAACAACTGACCAAAGCTGTTTGCAAGAAATAAATTTTCAGCTCAACTTTTTTCCTCGTCGAGTCTTTGAAATTTATCCCCGTCGTGCACAAAAATATTCAGTTAATTAATTTTCCCGAACCTCTCATAATTGCCTCGTAAGCTCCATGACAACGGGCGAGCCACGCAGTCGTTCTCGCGCGCCTCGCTCCTCCAGGATTCCGTAAAAAGCAAGAAGCAACGCCGAGGCGGGCGTAAGAAGGCCAGGGGACAGGGAGAGAGCGAGAAAGAGGGTAAAAAAAGGACACCCGCGCAAACAATTTTCGAGCATCTGGAGGGCCGTGTAGCTTGGCGGGCATCACAATGGACGAGTGTCGGGCTCCGGCGGCGCGGATAAATAATTTATCCCTGCGCTCGTCTCCGCGCGCCGCTGCATGAAACATGAGCGACGCGCGCGCGCGGCCCTCGTTACGCGTATATACCTCTCGCTCCTCTCGCGCGCCGGGAGAGAGAGAGGGAGAGCCCCGAGAGTATCGATTATCCGGCGATACTCGACTCTCTCTCTGCAGCTTCCCTCCCTTTATACGCTCGCTCGCGTCGCCTCTGCATTTCCAAATGATAAGGCCTTTTTTACGCTCCGCGCGCGGCCATTGTTGCCTGCATCGTCGTCGACGATTTCTTATTCTTCTTCATTTTTTTCCCCCTTCTTTTTATTTTGTTACGACTGTATACGTTGGAGGCGGTGCGCTGCGTTTTTTTTTTTTTTTTTTCGAGTAGCGCGCTTTTATAAATTATTTATGCGCTCAGTTTTTTCGGTATTTCGGGTAACTTTGAGGATTTCGGTGGGAAGATTCGCCGTGAAATTTTGATGCTCCGCGCGTACGAGAACTGCGGCTGTCGGTCAGTCGCGGCGGGCTTTTTTTTCCTATTTCTTCTTTTTTTTTTTCAATTTCAGGGAGACGCGCTCTGGCGAATTTCATAACGGAGAGAGGAGCGAGTTTATGCGCAGTTGCGCGACGCTCGTCGATGCTACTTTACTTTATTCGCCGTAAAGAAGACGGACGCGGGAGGGAAAAAGGGACGCTGTAAAAGTGGCTGTAAATAGAGGTTATGGGAGCTGCGAAAGAAGCGGGATCGGACGTACCGGGTACCAGGCTCTAAAGGCTTCTATTCTGTTATCGAATTTTCTAGTAGATACGTAACCGAAATTTTATTATCCAGATATCAGTCTAGTTTAGCAACTACAAAAGTGTTGCATTTTTATTTCTTCTTTTTTTAAATTTCAATTTTGCAGCCCTTATATTTTTATTAAGTTTTCTTCTACCTATTTCTGTCTAGAAGAACTACTTGCAGCAGATTAGCTGTGCATTTTTCAATAACGAATAAGTCTCGATAAATCGTTCTCCTTAAAAAAAACATCAATGAAGAATTTTTTAAATTTGTATAAAATCCTAAATTTTAATTTTTTTTTAAATTTATCGTACAAAATTATTCTTTTCCTTACATTGTGGCAATCTGCCGGTCGCTTGTTACCAGAATTTCGTGTCGACAAAAAAATTAGTCCTTTTTTTTTTTGAATTTTCAAAATTTTTCTTTAATAACACTTTCAATAGAAACTTTGAGGTAATAGAAATGTGCTGTATCCAAAAACCCCGACCCCCAACTGAATTTCGTGTTTTTCCGTCCTCGAAATCATTTAATATTTCGGCTCCTTATTACTGTTTCCCAAAATCATACACACACACGCGCTTTTATTTTTTCAAAATCTCTTTTTCATTGTTACAAAGCTTTGTCCATGAAGAAGTATTTAATCTAGTAAAAAATCTAAAATGAAAAAAAAAAGTGTAATCGCAAAAGTATACGCGATGAAAACATTAAAGAAAACGTCACTGTATATCCTCACGGAAAATTGCCAAGCGAGCCACGTAAATTTCACAAAAGATCCACTTAATAAATTTCGTGAAAGTTGCGAGTCCTCCACAGCGGCAAGAAGCCGAAAAACTTTTTTGCGCGGGGGAGTATACGGCGCCGGCATGGCAGCTCGGACGTACGGTTTTCGCGGCGCCGGGATATAGAAGTGCGAGGGCTTAGGACCGGTCGTGAGGTGCATAAAGCCCGAATATGTGGGAAGTCGTTCCCCGTCCCCTCCCCTATCCGAGAAGCTCGCGGATCTCACGTGCGCGTCGCTTTCCCTCTCGCCTGAGCCTCGCCGCCTCCTTTATTCCGACTAACACCCGCGGCGAGCGAGTCGATACGACGACGACGGGCCGTCTTTTAACGGCGGGACTAGACGGGCGCGGCCGCGCGACATTGGCACTGAAATTTACACCGTCCGGACGCGTGCGCGAGCCTTAATCAAGAAATTAATTGCCGAGCGGGCCAATTTGTTTCCCTTAATTGGCCGATCTCGCGGGTATAAATCTGAGCGCTCGAAGAAAGTTCTCTCTCTCTCTCTCTCTCGATTTTTCCTCTTTTTCTCATTTCTCTCACTCGAGGCTCGAACGGTACTGCATGTAGAGAAATTTATTTAAAGATTACACTAATTTTTATTAAATTTTCTGAACCCAGTATGGTAATTTAGTGGCATTTGTCACTACTAGATTACTGTTATATGAAATTCGTGTGTTATTGAATTTTAGTAGATAGTATATAATAAAATATTCAATTTTTCTTAAATTTTCTAAATTTTGGTTTGCTACATACAAATGCTATAGTTTGAAACATATATATATGTTTCAAATTTTATTGATATTATATTTTTTAATTAAACCTAACGCATCATCGTAATCACAGTTTCGATGATATAAAACTCTAAAAAATAGTTGTATATTCTTATATATGGGCATTTCTAGAAAAGTTCGAATTTTAGTATGAAAAAAAAATTTTGTTTTAAATCTTGAGCACATGTCTGAA
>JAWWEN010040138.1:0-13279 GCA_035582955.1 Sycophila texana
ATCCTTGCATCGCGAAGCGATGCAAGGCGCGAGCCACTGGGGAGCGCGAAGCGATCACCACGTGGCGAGCCTAGTTTTATTTTGTAAATTTAATTAGTAAAAGCTAATGCATAGAAAAAGAAAATAATTTCAGGTCAATCACCTACTACAATTATTATTAACCTCTAAACGACAAGCATTTTCTAAAGACCATAAAATCGAAAAATTAAAATAAAAAAATATATCTTTTTTATATACTAATATTTCTATTCTAAATAAGCTTCATTTTTTAGATAAAAACCGGTATCAATGGAAATTAAAAATAAAAAACACGTATTTATACTTTTCCGATGCGATAAACACCATAATTACAAGCACGCTAAATGGCATACGCGATTTTATCACGAAATACGAATGGCAGCTGATGGTCGCTTACATCAAGCTCCAATAAAAACGCGCGCGCCCTTTTTTTATCCACATAAAAAATAAATTTCAAAAAATAAATTCGCTCAATCATTCGTGCGCGCGGGGTGAGTTCCGCGAGAAATATAACGAGCGCACGGCGCCGATCAACCGCGTCGAATTCCTTGCCGCCCGATCCCTCAAAAAATCGAGTAATAAGAGCGGCCGAGCGAGCGGTTCAATAAAAGAAATAATAAAAGTCAGCTTCGACGAGGGGTATTACAGCTCCGGCGAAGATATAGTGCAGCAGGCATAGAAGGAGCGCGAGTATACACATATATACGCATCGGGGAACGTGTGCTCTCTCCGACATGCGAGTGTAGAAGAGAGAAAGAGAGAGAAATTTTTGCCCGGGGGTTCGCTTTCATTGGCTTTTGTCCCTCGATTCCGCTTCATCCGTCGATCTGCACCCGAAATGTAGAGAAAGCGCCCGTACCTGCAACCCTCCCTCTACTCCCCTTCGCTATATACTAGTAGTCTTTGTAGCTTTATCTGCGACGTTATCTGCAAATATAGACTGTTTTACTAGACCAAATGCTTTTAATAAGGAACCGGAGTAAATTCCAACGGTTTCGGTGCAATACTATTCGAATAAATTGTAATAAATTAGCCAAGGAACAAAAAGAAAAACTAATAATAAAGAATCAATTTGGAATAGCTAATAAAGGGGAGACTGGCAGATTCGTGAATATAATCATTTGGAATTTAATTTTCGATTAACCTACTTTTGCTCATTCTCATAAGGAAGGCTTTGAATCGCTTTGGAGTCTTGCAGGTATATAATAAGAACGAATACGTAATTTCGCATGTTATTTCCCTGTAGCTACTTGGAAATAGCGGTATTATGGTATTGCGGTTGTTTTTTTTTCTCATTTCGTACTGTGCTCATTTAAACAATATTTTTCTGTAATTAATATAGTCTATCAAAAGCTGGAACTTGGATGCTCATGATTATCTCATTCATTAATTATCATGCAAAATCTTCTTCGACTTTCAATTCCTCCGTAACCATCAGTCGCTCTTATTTTGCTCCAATTTTTTCCTTTCTCTTCTCCGCGTTTGTCTGAAAAAATGCAAAGCTTCGTTCGCGCGTGAAATCGCACGGAAACGTCGAAGTACTGCTTTTTCAATGCTCGTAAAAAAGAAGGGGGACGAGTGATACAGAGGGAAGCTACGGAATAGTAGAAAAGTAAACTCCGGAATCAAAGAGAGGGCGGCAGGGAAGGAGAGGAGAAGGGAAGAGAACCGAGCTGTTCTCATTGAGGGTTAATCGGCTTGAAGTAAGAGCGAGATCAGGCTGTGTACACCGATGCAAAGGTAAAATAATAATGCCCGGACCCTTGAACCCTGAAACCCCTTGTTCTATCGAGCCAATAATCATCGACGTACGGAGGCGGCGTAAGGAAAAAAAATCTCTGGCGGAAGGCAGACACGCGATGGGCGCATAATAACAGAGTATAAGATGGAGGAAGGTCGAGGTGGAGATTCGTGCAAATTTATGGCCAGTTCATTCGTCGATGAGAGGAATATAAAATATTGAATTAATGTCAGATCCATCGGTTTTGCTTGATGTATGGCGATAGCGAGAAACAAACATTTTTTTATTAGACTTGAATTATCATAATAAGTTGAGGTTCCAATATTTATGGCAGTTTCTTCTGCGATCAAAATTTTAGCTACTTCACAGTATAATTTTATGTTTTTTTTTTTACTTCCATTATATAGGAGGCTCAGCTGCAACAGTAAATTTTCAGGTAGCTGTAAAAATATGTAACAAAAGCTTTTTTATAAAAAAGTATTTTTATAGAAAATGTTTGTATGGATGTATATAATGTAATATGAAGGTGTGTGAGTATGTTTGCGTGGGCATAGGTGAGTGCATATGAAAATTTTCATTAGCAATTAGAAACTCTACAGACCTTTCTAATTCACTTTCTCATTAATTGTACAAATTATTATTGCTCTAATTATTCGATATACAATTTTAGTTAATTATTTGTCAATTTATATATTTAACAAAATTCTTCGATTGTTGTAACAGAATGAGTAGTCACGATACGTGAAGTGTAATTTTCGATAATGGTGGACTTTCCACATATTCTCTGAACGATTATTAACTAAATTATACACCGAAGACTATAACTTTATACCTAATATTTTCTACAAGACCGATACTTAATTATTTCCAATTAAAATTTAAAAATATCAACCGCGTATACCTCACTAAAAATCGTCTAGTTTTCTCCAATCGACGAAACGATTGGGCACGTTGGAAAATTAGCGAAAGAATACCGAAAAAAAAATCGTATTTCATCGAGACGGAGGAAAACTCGACGATACTAGATTTCCAGCGGCCTATAAAAATCGTTGAAATAACGATCGGCCGGTCGTACATTCCCAAGAATCCAGGAAGCTCGCCCGACCTTTCCGCACCTCCTTGACGCTCTCGGCCACAATCATCGCGGGCCTTCGTCATTATTCGGGAGGGGAGAAGCTTATATAGGGGAGGGGGGGGGGGCGCGAGCGGCCGCGGCCGCGATAAATCAGGGGAACGGCCAATAAATAGCGGCCGGAGTTTCTCGCATCCGCGAGGCCCGCCCGTTGTTAAAGTTCGCGGGAAATAAATCCACGGACAATTGGTTGGTTAGCGAGGGGTGCGGAATGCCGTGCGGATCGCGGCTGGAAATTATCCGCGCGCGGCCTCCGCGATTGATGCCTCCGCGCGCAATTTAAACGGTAACGCGAGGGGCCGAAGTATGCCGGACGATCCGGGCCGTGTTTACAGCCTGAAAATCGTGTAATTTAATAAGGAGTGAGAGAGGATTTTTGCGCGTGATCGCGGCCGGTGAGTAAATCTCTCCTCGGACCGGAGGTTTTGAAAATTATCGGCTCGCTCGCGGTGCAGTATATTTTCCTTTCGGATATTGAGTTATCTTTGTGTTATCCTGTGGGAGGGAATTGTTAAAATAATTGCGATGGGTGCGTTGATGATTTAAATAAAGCTTTCATATTTTTGTTTCGTGACTGAAATTGTCTATAACCATTTTCGCTCTATAAGTGACATATGACGAAAATTTACGATAATGTGCACGAACAATTAATATAGTTTTGGTCCTGATTTAATTCTTTTTAATTTTGTTGGAAAATGTAGTAAACATTATGGAATTAAAGAATATTAAATTTTTCAGATCAACTATAGTAATTTCTAGTAGACCGCGGTATAGTAAATTTTAATATTTAATTACTGAATTCATATATAATTTGTATTTTCAAAATATATATTTGCAATATTGCTAATTATTTGTATTAAAATATCAATATTCTTCCTTATGCGAGTAGTTTATTCGCCAATTCGTATAGCGGCTATAATAGTAAATTTTTCTCCATGGAGTCTGAAATAATTGAAGCGAACATTTCTCAATGGAATATTTTAACAATTTTCGGTATTCAACGGTTTTGCAGACAAATTTTACCTCCGCTATGTGACTTCTATTTGAAACCCCAGACCTAAATTTTCAATAATACGGATAAATTAAACATATTAATATATTACAGAAAATATTTTATCAGAATGCCTTCATTGTTTAATAAAAAACGAAACTTTACAATTGACTCGATGCAACCGCGGTCAAGCGTAATTTATACAACAAATCGAGCATAAAAATTCTACCTACCTACAATTTGTTCATGCATACCCGCATTTCCCCACGAATAAATCAATATAATAAATAATATTCCGAAAAATTCAGGAAAACTCGAAAAAATCACGTAAAAAGCCCCGCAGCGCAGAAAAGAGCCACGCGGAAACCGATAGCATTAGCCGCGAGCACAGTGCGTTTGACAGTCGCCTGCACCCTCCGGTGGCCAAATAAAAAAAGAAAAGGGCGTAAGTATCGTCGGCTAAGGTAATCCGCGAAGGGGAGAGGCCGGCCTCTTTACGGCGCGCTCGAGCCCGAGTTACGCCGCCCTTACCCTCCTTTCGCTCTAAGGGCGGCGCACCGCCGGCGGCGAGCTGAACAAACTCCCGGGGCCCCCCTTTAACGTCCTCCTGAATGGCCAATCGACGCGAGTGGCGCGTCTCCCGCTGCACGGGGCTAATCCGACCGGCCGAATAAAATCGTTTACGAGGCACAATGAGCGAGCCGGAACTGCCTCCTCGGCGTGCGAGCTGTCTTTCACCGCGGTCGTGCCTCTTTCTTCTCCTCGCTTTCTTTTTCTTCTTTCTCCGTTCTTTTGAAGCCTCTTTAGCACCTCCGTGGGGACCGGCTGAATGTCACGTGCAAGATGCGATTGAAACAATTGTCGTGAAACAAATTCGCAAGCTTTGTTTTTTCCGTTGTATCATTTTGATGGAGTATTAATCTTCAGCACTTCGCGCGATCATTATCCTGTTTGACCTTTTCGTTTAAAGAGGTTTGAAAAAAGTACGGTAGGAAGTCGAAACAGGTACTGCAGATAATCTAGAGAAATGTTTATTGATTTTCATGAATTTATGAATATCCCACTTATTTTTATTATCGATGTAGGAGTTATGAAACGATTGGAAAAAGAGAAAAGGAAAAGAATGAAAACTAATTAAAAGCTTCCTCTAATTTATAAATATTTTTTCTTTCTTTCTTAAAATAAATTAACAATTTTTTCTTTGAAAATAATTGTTATTATTTGCTCAAATCCACTAGATCAAGAAATAAGAAAAATGTGTCAAAAAGCTTCTTTTTTTTTGTTCAGTAAATGTATATTCTTCTTGTAAATTTCTTACAAAATCCAATTAAGAAAGAATTATTGCGAAAAGAATATCGATTTGCAATTCTGCAGATTGAAACTTCTGATAAAACACGACTCCGAAGTAAAATCTTAGGACATCCTCTGAAAATACGTGTAAAAAATAAATAAAACACTAAAGAAACTGTTAAATTAAAGCGTGGCGTCTTCAAGATTTTTTTTTACAAAGAAAATTTGTGCCATTGTAAAGTGTTATTACCAATTTACAGAATATCTCATTTAATTATGTAGATGTGTTCTCTGAAACTAATAAATGTACCACGGGAAGAGTTTGTAATTTGAAACAATACACTTTTCATATAAACTTCTTTTTAATAAAAAATTGATGCACCTTTTGCAGCGTAACATTTACAATGGTACAATTATGCTCGTTTTAAAAGTTTTCGTACTTTTAAAAGCAGAATAAAGAATGCCTTTAATTATTTCTCATAAAATATTCTGCTAATTATGGCGTAATTGTTCTCCATAATACAAAGCCTTGAATAATCAGTACTCATTCCTGCGGTTTTTCAAATATTTTCCGCCGCCGCTTCCATTTAATTTCAAATCAACAAAATATCCAGAGATGAAAAGAATAAAAATAGACAATTACCATTAAAAAAAAAATTAAAAAAAATAATAATAACGCCAGCTAATTAACTCAAGCTTCCCGTTCCGCAAGCCACATCGAAAGTAAAACATGCTTTATTCTTCCGGGCTATTGTATCGCATAATTCAAAGACCCCGGCAGCTCCGAAGCATCTTCGTCCGCCCGTATTTTCTGTGGTGCGTTAGTTGGGCAACGCGTTGTCCCGCTCGCGAATCCAGCAGGAGTCGGCCAAGTCCACCGCCTCATCCGTGGCATTGTTCCCCGTCATCGGTGCCTTAGACGGGATAGTGCGGCCAACGCGCGATGACAACTCGCCTTTCTCCTTCTGTCTCCGCTTCCTCTTAATAATGATCGACGGGGCAGTGGCTCGTTGTGATTCATAAAGAGGAGCCGCGTGCTTATTGCGCGTACCGTCTATTGTCCGTTCGTTGACGCTTCTTCGGCCACATCCTTCTGCGCGTGGTAATGAATGAATACAACTGAGAGCCTGCCTCGCTACCTTTTACAAATAGAATGAAATTTAGCAAAATTTAGATTTTTCTTTAACTTATTTACTTTATTATATGTAATGTTATGTATTTTAGGAATACACCATTGCAGATGCCCTAGTCTTTTTTATAGATGATTTATCAAAGCAGATCATGATTGAACAAGATTATGCTAATGTAGGTAGATTTAACGTGAATATCGTGTCAGTTTGGTGATTCATTTCGAAGCGTGTTGCAGGATTTTTTTTTTTCGTGGAAAACAGGCTTTAAACCATTGTGATGATCACGTCCGTAAGGCTGATGTGACGTTACCATCAATATTGATCAGAAGTTGCTCAGATTCTATAAGATTTTTTTATTACACTTCAATCACAAGTTGCCCAATTGCCAGAAGTTACTATCAGTGTTGATTAGAAGATGATCAGATTGACAATCATATTCTGGACAATTTCTAGTTAATTTTCTACCATAGTAACTATTGAATCAGATTTCAGCAACGAATTTAAACGAAAATTCAACCTTTTCGGAAATATTTCTATATAAATTTAATTAAACATTTAAATTTCGCAACTCGCCGGATTTCCGGTTAGATTTTTAACCACAAGAAGTTATCCTTAGAGTTACACGAAAGTTAGTTAAGTAGTGACCGGTAGCCTTAAAACAAAATATAAATTCTTCAAAATATAAATTAAAGAAATTTCTTTTCCTTATATAAACTACCGCTTACTTCAACAAGTAAGTTCATGGACCTCGACCATGCAAACTCCACCGTCAAAAAAATAACGATCAAACTCGCCGCTCTTAATTTACTCTTTCCCTTCGATTTTGACCAGATTAATCATATAATTAGTGACCGATAACCTTAAAACGAAATATACATTATACGATATATACATTGTAAATATCTATTTAAAAAATGAAATTTCTTTTCCTTAACAAGTCCTTTCTTTCACTTCAACAAGTAAGTTCACGGTCCTCGATCGTGCAAACTCCACCGTCAAAAAAATAACGACCAAACTCGTCGCTCTTAATTTACTCTTCCCCTTCGATTGTTCACTCCTTTCCTCAATCGGCTTTCCCGTATTCCGAGGGTGCGGTGCCCAGCCCTCCCCCTTGGTACTTCTGGGACCGCGCGTCCGCTTCGAGTGCAGCCTCGGCCAGAGCCGTAGCCAACGATGTTGTACCTACGACTCCTTCTACTTCTCCGCTCGATGGCCACTTCTGGCGGTGGCTTCGGCGAAAAGTCGAGCGTGTACACCGGCGCGCACTTTGGCCGAGGCCACTCGCCGCCAGGTCTTAGCCGGCTTTCCAGGCAGAACGCGCCTGCAGCCAGTCCAACAACGCCGAGAACACATTATGTGCCGGAAAGGCTGGTGCGCTTGTCGTGAGGGGACGCTTTATCGGAAAGTATGTGGGTCAGCTTCGAGACAATGCTACACACGCTTTATTGTATAAGAATATACGCTGCTTTTGTATTTTTTTTTTTTTTTTTTTTTAAATCGATGGATTTGCTGCGGAAGTGCTGCAAAAATGAATGAGATAGTGATTTTAGTTTGAAACGAATAACTTGTAAAATTCGAATGCGTATTTGGATATTGCGTATCTGGGAACGTTTGCAAGCTCTCAAAAGCTTCTTTTTGTACAAAATTGAAATATTGGAAAAATACTCTGATTATAAAGGTGTCGCTTTCAATTTCTAGACAAAAAAATGTTCAAAATTGGTATGAACAAAAAAAATTTCTTTTTTACTTTGTAAGCTTAAGAAAAAAACTGTTTAATATGTTGCATCAAAGTTGCTATAAGATCAGCGCCAAAAGTGAATGGAATGTTTAGAGATCAATAATAATCGAATCAAAATTAAATTCAATTACAATTTTAATACGCATGTTTTAATTATTTAAATTATACATTTGACACAACTTTGAATTAAAAATTGAGTTACATGGCTATCTGTAGTAAAATCCATTACGATCCAATGATTATACAACAATGAAAGTAGTATAAGTAAACTCGTCTTTATTCAACTTGTGAAATCGATGTTAACCCACATAGTACGATGACTGCACAATCCAGTATTTTCCTCGTCGTTTTGATTTCCTCGTTTTCAAACACAAGTTGTTCTGTTTATTCCAAACAACTGCACCCGTCGAATTGAGCACCAGCCTCCCGCAGTCCTCCGCTTGAACACACACACACACGCGCGCGCGCGCGCGCGCACACACACACACACACACACACACACACACACACACACACACACATACACCGGATGATTCGCGCGGTAATTAACCCTCTCCCCTAAAAAAAAATGAATTTTAATTAATCCTAATTGAATCATCGAGAGCATAAGCGAGGCCGGGAATTAACCGAGATTGCGCGCGCACAGAGAGACAGCGAACTCGAAAGCTCAGCGGAGCGTAATTGTTTTCGTCGCGGAAATGGGATCCGGGGAGTGTCACCCGCTTATCGTTCGCGGTGCGCGCCACATACGCTTATCCAAACCCCCGGGTTGCTAATAATTGCACGGATGCGCATCGTCAGTGCAATAATAAAGAAAAAAAAACTTAGCGACGCGTCGTCGACGACGACGGTAAATCGGGCTCCTCGTGCACCGCGTTCGAGAGGAGCCATTTTCAGCGGATAAGTAATTTTCTAGATTGCTTTGGTCTCCCGGCCGATTGTTCGGAGAATGCTAGGACTTATCGCTCGCATCTTCGATATTAAATCCGCGAAATTGGTATCATTAAATTATCCACGAATCGCCGCATCGATAGTCATTATCTTTCGGCTAATCATTTTATTAAAATCGACTTTGTAAGCAATTTCTGATACAGTTAAATTAAATGACGTAGATTACGTCTGTACATTAATAATCGTTAAACGGGATAATTATAAAAAGAAAATATCGCCCATTATATAACTACCGATCTGTAATTTCTATCGTAAATATCGAAAATCATAATGTGCTACCATTACATGAGGAGCAAGCATGCACATACATGCATACACATATCTGTACACACGTGCAGTGACCACACATACACTGAGAGAAATGTTTTAGTAAAAATTACAAGTCCTTTAGTAAAAATTGCTGAACTGTTTGGAAAAATGGTCATACAGACTGATATTTCGAGAGAAATAACTAAAGCTATTCAATAAAATTTTAATAAACTTTTCAGTAAAATTTGCCAACAAATATAGTAAATTTACAGTTTTGCCAGACAATATTGTAATTTTTACTGTATTTATGGCAAATTTTACTGAAAAGTTTAATAATTTAATTCTTTCGAAATGTCAGTCTGTTGATTGCTTTCTCAAACAGTTTAGTAATTTTTACTAGAAGATTTGTAATTTTTAATAAACCTTTTCTCTCAGTGTACATATACACGCGCACTCAAGCACACTCATATAGACGCACAGGCTGGAGTATAAAAATACAAACGGAGAATTCAGTGAAATCTCATATCCTGACCTTCTACTGGTATCTACGAGTACTCGTATCCATTGTAAAACCGAGCGTGGAAAATTTTATCCCGCTAACTGATCGTCTCATTATGCGTTAATTATTTTACACGCGGCAGCGGCGTCGGTCGCGATTTATTAAGATGAAAGCTGGGGAAGATTTTACAGCGACGCGTAAACGCACGCCGCTGGTTGCGCCGGGGGAGGGATTTACGAGGGATACGCGTCATAAATCATCGCATTGTGTGGTTTATCTCGATGGCGAAGCCTCTATCCCTCTCTTTCTCCCGCCTACGTAATGAATATGTATTTTCGCTCGACCGAGAGATTGTAATCAATGAGCCGTGATCGCGTGCGTACCTGCGCGCCGGATTACAGAAAATTAAAGTTTTATTAGGTGATTAAGCTGCACGCGGAATTTGACGTTTCCGATTCGCGGTTTACGCGGATGTTTCGCGCAGCGCATGTTAAGTGCGCCACGGTCTTCGGATTCTTGCATTCCAAAATTACGGAATAAGTTATATTGATTTTATTTGTGCACTGAAAGAAAAAGTTTAGTAATTTCAACAAAATATTTCTTGAAGAAGTGCTAAGGAAATTGTTTCATTGAATCAAGTATCTAAATGTTTTGTTGTAAATTACTGAATAAAGTGACTAACGAAATATAGTTTGTTCAACAAAATCTTTAGTTGATTCAATGAAACCATTTCCTTTGAACTCTTTAAAGAAATATTTTGTTTAAATTACTAATCTTTTTTTTTCAGTGTGAAATATTAAATTCAATAGGTAGTTCTGTTTTCTTGGTCTTCTCATTAAGGACTATTATATAAATTGTAATTAATTTGATAACAAGTTATAGAGTATAGTAAAATTCTTGACAATTTTGTATGAACTTTACATGAATAATTCACTATAAAATTTCTTGAGTTTTTACCTTATAAGTATTAAGTTTGTAAATATACTTTTTGAAATGTTTAAATGAAGTATGTTGATATAAAATATAAAATAATAATGTTATCGATAACTTTGTATGATGATTTTTGTATGATATTTTGTCAAACTTTTAAAAAACATATATATTCGGTAAAGTCTCATTAACCATACTAATATGAACTTCGTGCAAACTTTAGCCTAACTTTTAGCCCAAATTTACGCGGGAACTACGCAGAGCATTTCTTCTGGTAATTAAAAATTATCCAACCCTCAGAGAAATAACGCTATATTATACAATAGTATAAGAATAGCTCGGCGGTTTTCTCTTCGATAAAGGAGCAGCCTTTGAAGGACTTCGTTCCGCCACATTAATAAATAAATCCGGCTCTGTCCTCCTTGCCTACTCATTTTGCCGCCTTACAAAACGATGCACCGGCAGCCCAGTATTTTTAGTGAAGCGATAAAATCGCTCGTTTGCCACTCTTAGCCCCGCGGGCTTTTCTCCTCTCACCGTGGTGTTTGTTCGCAGTACACACGCGTCGCTCGTCGGGACTTCAAAGCTTTTCCCACTTAATTAAAAGGGAAATGTTTTTTCGGCTCGTCAGCCCTTTTGTGGTTCGCTACCCTCCCTCTGACCTCGCAAAGATCGCGATATACGTCTCCGGTTGCTCGAGGCTATTTTTTTTTTTATTTATATTTATTTTTCTTTTATTATTATTTTCGTAGCTTGCAGCCACCGCGACAGATGTTCCCCCTCAAGAGACCTTGCGGTTTTCGTCGACACTCCATTCCAGTGTGATTATAGCTTGATAAATTAGTTACCGTCCCGTGGAATTGAAAATTAGGAAACATTAGCTTGGAAGTCCTTCAGAAATCCTTTTAGCATGCAAAATCTGATCATTTGTTCTTTTCATTGTACGGCCGCCGCTGCATCGACGCGAACTATTATTCGCAAATGCGTATAAAGCACGCGAGATTGTGTTTCAGAAAGACTTCATTTCGTACGTCTCATTAGCCAGACTTTATGTTTTGCCGGGTATATATATCGAATATTTTATTCATGGAGAGCGTATGTATAATAAAAAGTGAGCCAACCCGCACAAATTGAATTTTATCCAGCGTTTATATACACCATCCGCGAGCTGGCCTCTTTCCCTCTCGATTTACATAATTACAGATCTATTATCCTAAACGCGCGGCCCGCATACACTCGCCGGCTAAGAATAAATAGATCCGCCCGCAATAAAAAGCCGCGCGCGTCGACGTACGATTAAAACGTTCGGGCCGACGCGTCGATTATTGATTCGCGGCCTAACATCCGCCAGCCCTTTAAATTACGACACGATGTTTTGCGGATGTTAAAAATTTCATCGGACACGGCCGCTAAGCCCCGAGCCCGGAGAGGAACCCGTTCCGTCGATTAGCGAACAAGCGAACGCGGCCAAGAGGAGGGGGTGTGTAGCCCCCAACGGCAAGACGAATCTCGCGCAGTCGAACGCCCCCGGAGTATAAAAATTGGCCGCGCGCCCAAATTTATCGGTACACGGGGCTTATAAAGGCGCGCGCGGTCCCGGTATACGCGCTCGCTTGTATTAATCTGCATAAACTCATTCCTATGCAAATGAAGGTGGGAGCCGAGGCGCCGGCTTCATGCGGAGAGTCCGCGAGGCTTAGGCGTCCGCGCGACTCTAGAGTGAGAGAGAGCCGAGGAGGTTGCTATTTCGCATTTATCGCGACGCCTTCGATTAATGGCTGCCTCGTTATTCCGCGAGGCGCGCGCGGCCAAGGTGTCTAATTCCGCTTGGAGCTCCGAGCGGATCGCGGGATTTTCCGAGGATACTGATGTAGGCGCTTGCCCTCGAATACCTTTGGCAGGGGTATCCATGAATTTACGGTCTTATCGGGTGTAAATTAGATATTAGTCGTGTTTGTGCAGGTGCATTTGCTTTTTTTTATGATAGGTATTGTAGAGCAAATGATGGAACCGTTGTGCACAGTTTTACGAAATAATTGTCCGGTTGTATTCTAAAGGTGTAATGGCAGCTAGCAATTAATAATATGACTTATTAACAGATATGTTGTATACTATTAGATGAACTTTTCTGTGGTAAAAAATTGACCATCTTTTCAGACAGGCCGTTTATTAACTACTGCAAACGTATCGGCACAGTTGGTGAATTTCAGCATAATATTGCTAATTTGCTATGGTACACGGAGAGAAAAGTTCTTGTAAAAATTTACTCTACTGTTTTGTAAAGCAAGGACAGATACGAAAAATCAAAACTTTTACTAGAAAGTATAGTAAAATTTACTAAACTTATAAATTTACTGTATAAATTTACTGTAAGTCTAGCTTAGAAACATAATCAATAAACTACAGTCCTTCAGTTCGATCCGGAAGTTAATTAGATACTGATCATTATTATTCTACAGACAATAAAGTCAATACAAAATTATATGTTGAAATATTAAAGACAAATATCGCGGAGTAAATTAAATAGTTTACAAATATATGTGGGATTCTACGGAAATAGACAAACAACTGGGGTATTAAAAATAAAAAAAAAAAATTTGAAAGCACACC
>JAWWEN010040149.1:0-13277 GCA_035582955.1 Sycophila texana
GATCCCGTCGCCGCTGAGTGAGCCAATGGCAGCCAATGACAGGCGAGCACGCACCCCCCACCACAAGCGCGAGGCGACCACCTCAACGGTGACGGGATCGTCGTGCCTTCTCCTTTATGTAGCCTTCGTAGGGCCATCGGCGGCGACGCCATATTGTGACTGCGACGATATGAGTTGTTTTCCCAATATTTTTAATCTAATATTTACAACATTCTACTGAGACATTACTTTGTATAAAAAAATAAATATTACCTTTATTTTTATTTAAAATTTCGATTGCAAACCATTTATATGTTATAGGTAATGTTTAACCACAATGAAAAATAAATGCGAAGTTGTAGATTATTGTTTTTATACAAAAAAAGATAGAATATTTAAAAAAATCACAAAATAAATGTTCTTCGTGCATGAACACGACTACTTTCTGTTTAACAAATATTAAGCTACAGTTTAAGCAATTTTATTTAGGACTTTAAAAATATGCAAAAAACGCACCACATTAAAATGTGCAAAATACATGCACCAGATTAACGTGTGCAAAAAACATGCACCACATTAAAATGTGCAAAAAACATGCACCAGATTAACGTGTGCAAAATACACGCACCGGCTTTAAAAAGTCAATTAATGTAATATAACAATTTTTCATTAACTATTTAGCTTGCTTGTTTATACAACTTTGAAAAATAAAAAGAAATTGTTGAACATTTTAATTCTATTTATAAAAATTTTTATATAGTAAAGAATATAATCAATATTAACATACAAATATATATTAATATATAAATGGTTTGGATAGCGTTTCGATATACAGTAACATACAGTCTAATAACCGATACTCCCATTATCGATAAGCCAAGAACAGTTAATTCAATTACCGATAAAACAAAACATTGACGGATGAAACTATTTCTACGACGAAAATGTTTAATATTTATGAACCGATTATCAATATGTGATAACTTAATAACCGGTAACAAAATTATCTAATACCTTATAACATAATGACCGATAATAACCTAACTCTTACTAATCATTATTACTCAGAACCGAACCTATACCTTAAATACAGTCGTGTTAATATTTTATTATCGCAAACCGTAAGTAATTAGAATGAATACATTCAGATACTTACGACGGCTTTTTCCGCCCCGACGAATCTTCCTTTTCTTTGGTACTGATTCTCTATCATTTCCTAAAAATTGTTTTGTATATTAATGTATTTTATTTCATATAGATAAATTAATTTGTAGAATAGAAATAAAACTTTATTTACTTAAGTTTCCTGCAATATTGCTAACATTAGCAATTGTTTGAAGAGGTCTTCTGATACCTGAATTTGATGCATTTGTAAATAGTTCAAGGGGCCTTCTCTCATTATCTGTAAATATATTGGAGAAATATATATATAATATATAGAAGAAAAATATATTTATCAATAATAAACCCATCGTAAACATTTTATTTTAAATTATTAGTAAATTACTACAAAATTTAAACGCCCTTATAACAATAAATTGTTAAAGAAACTAAATAAATTACGAGCTACTTCATTTTATTACGAAAGAGCACCAAATTATTACTAAATAAATAATGAACATCATGCAAACAAATGTTAAATAATTCATAAGTAGCTTATAATAGTATTTTGTAACAGTTATTATTCAGCAGACTAATTTTTTAAGGGCGACAACAATAGCCAAATAGGCGTGCAACAAGGAACACGATAACTGAAAAAGGTTTATATTCCAAACTTTTTTCGTAACAAAAGGTATAACAAATAATTATAATGTTATAATAAATTGTTGATATAATGAATCTAGGCTGAAGTCTGTAATTCCCATTTTCTGCTAAGCTATGCTACTTTTAGAATTGTGTCTTTGGTATAGTAAATGAAAAATATTTTTAAATTATCAAACTCTTCAACGTTAATATACACTAACTACTCATCATTGAAGCCCAACCCTGATTACATTAATTGATCGGTTGTATCTGTATAGTGTAGTGAGTAGTGTAGCATAACGTAGTGCACAAGGTGTGTTTGCAAACTTCATCCTGCGTTCATTTTGAAAAAATAATATATTATTATAATTATTTGAAATTGAATTAATTATTTTAATTCCTTTTAAGAGTAAGTTTATAAATAACAAATTAATACTTATATACCAAGAGGGGCTAAGAGAAGCCGATTAATAGTCAGCAATAAATAATCCGAACATGAACATCCAGTTAAGCATATAATATGTTAATGGACCCATAACCATAAATATATTGGTTTTTGGTATAAGCATTATAAAAAGAGTTGACAATACATCATTACTTACTTTGTTATTTTGTACCAAAATATATCTTAAAATTCAATAATCGAAGTTTTTTATTTCAGAAATAGCATATACACTTTTTCTGAAATAAAGCTTCGATTGACTTTTAAAAGTATCCAATGAACCGATCGAGCGTTACAGATGAAGGAAAGGACGTTAGTTAGCAATTTAAAATTATGCGAATTCAATGTGCGAAACATCGGGATCACTGATTTTGTTAAAATTTTGACCAAGGTTTTCTTACACCAAAATATAAAGAAAACCAAAATATTAGGGGCTAACGCTCAAAATTTTCGATACAGTAGCCTCCTAAAGTTATTTTTCTATCAAACGTTGTATTTCATTATTTGACGATAAATCTGCTTCCATAAGGTCTACAGAGTAACTTAAAAAATCAATCGAAAAAAGAAAGAACGACCAACAATTTGACAGTTAAAAAATCTTTGTTGGTTAAAAAAATACGTACAGTTGTATATGAGTATATAGAAAATATATATAGAAAATTATACAAAATTTAATTGAAAATCATTACCACGTTATTTTCTATACTCATATTCAAATGAATTTTTTTAACCAACAAAGATTTTTTAACATTAAAACTCAAATTGTTGGTCGTTCTCTCTTCTTTCAATTGATTCGATTGATCAAGTGACTCTCTAGGCCTTATAGGAGCAGACTTATCGTCAAATAATGAAATACGTTTTAGAGAAAAATAACTTTAGGAGGCTACTGTGTCGAAAATTTTGAACGGTAGCTCCTAATATTTTGGCTTTCTTCACATTTTGGTGTAAGAAAACCTTGGTTAAAAATTCAACAAAATGCGTGATATCGATGTGAAACACTCTCCTGGTTAGAGATCGTGTGAAGAGCAAATTAAATGTGGCCATGAGATAGGTACGAAAATTTGGAACCTTAGGAGAAACATCTATAGTTTAAGCTTTTACGCAATTAAGAAGTGCGAGTAAGTATGAGGAAAAAAGGATAAAAGAAAAATACAGAGAAACACGCTCGGTTCGGATTGGCTGCTTTTGACTAGTCGCATCCAATATTTTTCTCGCTAGTATCACAACTGTGCTCGAAATTATCAGGATATCTCGACCTAGAGTTGTGGTTGGGTCAGCCGTGCTCGAGCCCCCTTAATCATGTAAAAACAATTATAGGACCTTAATTTTTTGGAAAAATGTCGAAGATAATGTACTTACCTACATTTTCACGATTTCTTAAATCATCGTTACGTTCCTCTATTTCCTCAGTGTTTAAAACTCCAGTTGGAGGAAGCGTCTGGTCATGTTCGGTTTCATTATTATCTGAAGAAAATGTAATTCCTTAGGTTGTTTGTCTTTTTCTTGCAATTAAAAAACTTAAAAACCCCCAGGAATTATAGTACATGTATTTTAATTGCTTCCATGTACTTACGCAAATTTAATGCAGGTTCTGTAGGAGTGTCATTAAGTTGACCATCGTTAATATCACCTCCCGCTGCAAATGGAATTTCTGCTGGTGCCGGTGCACCTTGATTGCCGTCAGGAACGCCTTCCTCTGCAATAGACACTGGATCTGCAATATTGATTTTATTTAACATTTTGTTATTGTGGATTCCTTCATTTCACTTGATTTTCTATTTCTCACCCACTGCTGGCGAAGCTGCTGGTGATACATCCAATACTTGCTCTATTTCGTGAAAATGTTCGAAAAAAGTAATTTTAATACCATATTTTGTTCGTTCCTTTTGGGATTCATAAACCAAATTATATTTACGGAAAGCTGGTGCATGTTCTTCAGCGTTGTCATTTAATTGAGGATGCAGTGCTACTCTTGTACGACCTAGTGCTGGTGCCGGTGCACCTTGATTAACATCAGGAACGCCTTCCTCTGCAATAGGCACTGGATCTGCAATATTGATTTTATTTAACATTTTGTTATTGTGGATTCCTTCATTCCACTTCATTTTCTATTTCTCACCCAATACTGGCGAAGCTGGTGGTGATACATCCAATACTTGCTCTATTTCATCCAGATGTACGAGAAAATAATGTTAATATCATATTTTATTTGTTTCTTTTGTGCTTTGTAATTATAAACCAAATTATACTTACGCAAATCTAATGCAGGCTCTTCCGCGTCGTCGTTAAATTCACGGCGTGGTCTACCCCGTCTGCGACCTGGTACCATTACCGGTGCAAGTTGATCGGCAGGAACATGCACCAGATCTGCAATTACAATACTGATTGTAAATATTGATATAAATTATATTGTCAATATTATAAATATTGATTGTAAATATTGTAAGTATTGCAATTACAATATTGATTTAAAATGTTGTCTTATATTTTGTCTTCACCTGTTTTATTTTCAGTCTGAGCTGCATGTGAAATTAGTTCAATAATTGGAATTACAAATGTTGTTGAAATTCCCCTTCTCTCAAAAGTCATGCAATTCTTTTAGTATGCTTGTATTACTTACGCAATCTTACTGCAGGTTGACGACGGGGTCTGCCTCTTCCTCTTGCACGACCTCGTACTGGTACCGGTGCCAGTGCAGGTTGATCGTCGCCAGGAACATCTTCATCTGCAATAGGTACAGGATTTGCAATTATATCGCAATATTGATTGTATTATAAAATTTACGTGCAAGGAAAATGGATAAAAAAGAAAAATATAGAGTAAACATGTTTGGTTTGGATCTATTGCTTTAAATACAGTTGTATTAAATGTTCACCTCTTTTGCGCTGAGGCTGCATGTAAAATTAGCATCATCATTAAACACAATTTTGACTGATGTTCAAAAAATATACCTTTTCTGAAAATTTCAAGTCAATAAAGCATTTTTACTCAATTAATTTTCTCAATTAATCCTCTATGACGAAGCAACAAAAAAAAGAAAGACAGAAACAAATTAGGGTGAACATATTTGAAACGCTTTATTTTACTTACGTAAATCTACTAGAGGTTGACGACGTGGTCTACCTCTTCCCCTTCCGCGACCTCGTACCCGTGCCGGTGCCGGTGCAGGTTGATCGTCGTCAAGAACACCATCTGTAAGAAGCGATAAAAAAGAAAAATAGAAAATAAATATGCTTGTGCTGATGCCGAACGCCAAATTAGCATCATGATTGAACATAATTCATTGATACCCTCCCCCCATAAAAAAAATCCGATGGAAATATTTGAATTACCTTATTATACTTACGAAAATCTACTACAGCTTGACGAACGAGCCTGCCTCTTCCCCTTCCACGAGCTCGTACCGGTGCCGGAGGACCCTCTGGTCTATCTTGCTGTACAATATCTGGAGTTTAAAAATTTTTTCTTTCAATATTATCATTTTAAATGGCCCAACTTTTAGTTCACTTAGACGGGCCTACCTCTTGCATCATCCGGGATATTACGAGCGTTAGGGTTGGCATTTGGCATTTGCTCATAATCTCGAACTGTAATTGCTTGTTTTATGTTATTTATTTTGAAGAGTAACACTTATTTATTTTTTCTTACCAACTCGAATTCTTCGTCTTCTTCGAATCCGCATTTCATTCTCGAAAGCATTACCTACAATAATTTTTTTTAATTTACTAATTATTTTCAAATGATATTGAACTAGGGGAACCTAATTTAAAAAGAAACTTCGATAAAATATGAGTTACTTTTCGGGATGGAAAATACTAATTTTCAAGTTATCATACCTGGAAGGGCGTTGGCATCCATATTTTCTCTAATGAATTCATTTTCATTTATATCGCCCTCGTCACTTTCGCTTTCATCAGAGTTTTCGCTGTTATCAGCTTCATCTGCCATTGGGTTGGGGCGCCGTATAGCCACTTCGTACTGATAAATTCGAGCTAATTCGAACCGCCTTAAATTTGCGATGTTTGTCAAATAGCTTACTACATCTATTCTGTAAATAATTTGTAATTGATATTATTTTTTTCTTTTTGGTTTTTAGTTTTCAGATTTAGTATTACCTAATTTAAAAAAAAAAATATTACAAACATAACTTGGATTTAGTACCAGATTTAACGTTTTGTATTTAGTAATTTTTTTATTTATTAAAATTTATTTCATTGTTTTTAAATTTTCATACATTAATATTTGTATAAAACACTACGATATTTTTATTTATTATTCATAGAGAAAACTTGTCATTTTCGAATAAACTACGATGGTTGAAATCTGAAAGGAAAATTGAAAATTTTTTAATTTTCTTTTCAGATTTCAACCATCGTAGCTTATACGAAAATGACAAGTGTATTCTCATGAGGAACTTCAGGCAGTCATGCCAGCCGGATTTAGCATTGAAGATAAAAAAATGTCATAGTATTTTATATCAATATACACGTATGAAAAGTTAAAAACAATAAAATAAATTTTAATTTTTAATATTAAAAAGAAAATATTAAATCTTTGTCCTAACCCTTTAATTCAGATAATTTAAATGTAAATGAATATCTTACCTTCCCAGGCGCATTTCAGTTTCCAAATTTTGTATTTGTAAATCCGCCTGTTGAAGTCTAATCGGTCTTCGGCTGGATATATGGTAGCCCCTATCTACTTTTTCATAATCAAAGCTTATACTATTTATCAGTTTGGATAGTGAATCTGTAATTTTAATTATACTTCAATAAAACACTTCATATTTCGTATTATTACGTTATAAATATATTACCTATCATTTTCCAAACTGCAGGGCGATCCCCTAGCTTCTTTGCAGCTTGTAAGTGAAAATTCTCACAAGTATTGTTCGTTTTAATTGGTTTATCAAAAACGAAAATAATTTCCTTTAAAGGAATCCAATAATTCCTCAAATAAGTAGCAAAATCTTGCAATTTTTGCCTGTCAGGTACTACCGGGTTCCTTCGCCAAACCATATCAACTAAGTTGGTTATGTGCGTCATTCCATCTGCAATTTTATCTTCTGGGAGATATGGTAACGCATATGCCTTTTCTAATATGTACTCATATTGAATGGATATGCGACACTTTTCCCACTTTTTCGCAAGCGCCTGAAAAATAATACATTGTTTTACTTTACAAGGTTTCAGGAAGTCTAATTTGGCTTCCTGCATTGTGTGTGTGTGCGTGCGTGCGTGCGTGCGTGTTTTTACGCATGCTCTCCTAACTTTAGCAGTGAAGAAACTTGAGAAATCGTTGTGCGTGTGTGTGTGTGCAACTTACTTGTTTGTAGTGAAAAACGCAGCCAGAAATTCTCGCTTCCGGAAACATTTGCTTGGCACTACTGATTTGTGCCCGCTCGAAATCCATAGTAATGCTACTAATATTTATTTGCAAATCCGGCACCAATTCAATCAATTTGCTCCAAATAGCAGTATAAACAGCTGTCGTTTTTGACGAAGTTAAGGCAAAAACTGCCGGGAAACCCTAAATTAATGAAATTTATTGCATTAATATTACTTGAAGTGTTATGATATAAATATTCTTTTACTATAATTTAAATCATACCAAAGTGAGTTTTCGAAAATGAATAATAAATACTTGGGCACATCCTACTCTCCTTGGCCTTATCTAAAATAATATGTAGCAAATTATAAGTACATAATTTTATAAATCGAAAGCAACAGCCACATAAAGCAATAAAAATAGAAATTATTTAACAATATAGGAAAAATATGCATTTAGGAGAAGCTAATTTCTTTGGAACTAAAAGTAGTTCACACACAAAATAAGATTAAAGTACTATACAACAGATATACATTGAGATCTATCACAAAATCACTGTCAACGTCAGAGACGAAGGAGTGAAATTCATTTTAGGACTATATTATCAACTATTACTATATATTGATAACCACCTTAAATGTGCCATCACAAAATAATTGTGAGCATTCGGATAGCGCCCCCAGCATTGTATCGTTAATAAATAACAGTGCAATGGAGCCGTCGGCACCAACAACGCATCCCTTGTATAATTCATTCCATGGATTCGGGTCTTCTAACCGTTCGGCTACCTCCATTAAAGTTCTTGGATTGGGCTGAACTACAGCTTTTCTAGCTAATAGCATTTTTTGCTTATAAAACTGGTAATTCAGCTCCATCTGTAGAGGGCGATATCTGAACAACAAAATTTATTCCTCACACTTTTGATTTTATATGGTCTTTGAATTTATATGTATCTGTATATCAAGTTACTTACTCATTTTTCATTTTAACTACGTCGTAAATATCTTTTAATTCATCGTACGTTGTACTTGCGTACAAAATCAACTCTTCAATGAATTGATCACGAAGTAATAAAAGAGGATCGCCCTCATGATTATGTTCACTGTCAAAACCGAGATCTTGCTCTTCAAGATGGTTAATAGAGTCAACGTAAATCTTAGCATCGCAATGCGTAGAATTTTTCGAAGCGCACCTAAAAATGGTGCCGCTACCTCTATTGTCTCGGTAAAACACAAATCCTTTATAAAAATACCTCACCGAATCCCGGAATTTACCTGACAGGCGTTGCATCTGTAATCAAATAATTTGAAAAGTGTATACGTGATTTGGTAAATTGTATCTAACTATTAATAATAATTATTTTCTACACTAATGCGTTATAAGTGATGTTTGGGCTCGTGTGTATTTCAACGCTTGAGCGAAGCGAGGGTAATAATCCACACGAGTCCAGAAATCATCTATGTCATAAATATCAAACAAAATTTTATACGTCGTGATGTGCGAATTCAGGAGACGCAAAAACTCGCAAGTACGCGAGAAGCAGTGCTTGAAATTGGAATCAAATATTTTTTGCCACATTATGAAGGGCTCCACAAGATTCCTAAACACGACTTTGACATCTGCTCAAATCGTTAACATTTTACGGGACTAGGCTAGTAACTGTTTATATTCTTTGAAAAATAATATTAAGTAAATCTAAACTCAGTACTTTCTGATCAAATTTCACTACTTTCGCTAATTAAGTATTTTTTGCGTTACGTTAAAATGAAGTAAATTATTATGATTATTGTTCCGTAAATTAATTATTAAATTTGTTTGATCGGTATCGGTTCTCTAGATTCTACTGCCCTTAAAAATAGTAAGGTCAATTGTCACGTCAAGTTTTGCATCACTTTTCGCTCGATAAGGTGACGCAAAAATTGACGTTAAAAGCAACGTGAAACACGATGTCAAAAGCGATGTCAAAACTCGAAAGTGGCGCTACAAGTGCGCGACCAGTTTTAGTAGGGTTATATTTACCATACAATACACTCGAATAATAAAAAATAGAATAACTTAAAGAATAACCACTCGTACATTAGTTTCATATTTTATTCAGTCGATGTAGTTTTTATTAATCTAAAGGTCCTATTAGAGATTCTTCGTTGCTGTGGCCCTTTCCACATAACTGCGCACAGCCGCGCACGGCCGCGTACGGCCGCGTTCGACCCTAGCGGAAAGTTGCGCGAGTTGAGTAGTGCCAACAGCAGTACTCAAACTGTATGAATATTGAAATAGAGATCAACTCGCTTTCCGCTGTTATTGAAGCAGTACAGTTGGCACTACTCAACTCGCGCAACTTTCCGCTAGGGTCGAACGCGGCCGTGCGCGGCTGTGCGCAGTTATGTGGAAAGGGCCTGTTGACTCTGCTCAGCAGAGTCTTGCGTATTAAAGTAGATTAATAAGAATTAAAATGTATTTTTTTAATCCTGAATCTGAATACCTTTTAATTCCATTGAGTACATTTTAATTCTTATTAATACATTTTAAAACTCAATTTCTAATAGGGATACTATAATAATTAAATATTTTTATATACGTATTTAAATCAAATATTAAGCTTTCGCAATTCTGCGGTGTCAAAGAATAGGAACTGCTTGTTAGAAGCTATACAAAAATTTTTGGACATTTTCTACAGTAAAAAATACATATTCTACATTTTATACGCGTGACACGTCGTAAATGCTCACGTCGCGTCGTTTATCCACCACTGCAGTCTGCTGTGCCAACATAAAACTAACCTGCAAGCAGTTAAAATCTTTTTCATTTTCTTTCAGTTATCGAGTGTTTTTTTTATACGAGTGTCTGCAGTAAATATCAGACAACAAAAGTAATAAAGCTGTGCATTTCCAGATAAGTCATGTTATTTGAGAAGTAAATGATGAGAAGTGTATATAAGTTAGTGTGCAAGTAAAAGAGCCTTGTACGCTGAATCATATGTACCTTTGTCTTATTGCAGTACTGAAGTAACATGAACTATCTGTAAATACATAGCTTGATTAATTTTCATTGTTTCACATTTACTGCACTTACTCGTATAACAAAAAAGATGAATAACAGTAAGAAAATGAAAATTTTTAACTACTAACAGCATAGATTTATGGCTTACGCAGCAGATACAGTTTTTATCAATTCAAGCTTCAATTTAAGATTCTTCACTGCTTCTAATTGTGTCATCACATTATCATAGTTCTGTTAATTACATAAGGTTATTATATACATTTTATCTATAAGAATGTGTTATGATTAAGTAAAGTAAGAAATGTGATGGAACAGTTAGTATAGCACCAAAGAATCTCCCATAGATCTATTAAAGTTATAAAAATTATATCTACTGAATAACTTTTTTTTACTACTAAGAACTTTTTTTTTTCTTCAGCTTATTTTTGGCTTTTGTTATATATTACATTTATTGTAGTCATTCATATATAACAAAACAATAGAATGACTTGAAAAAAATTATAAAAATGTTAACCACTCGTACCATATTTTTACATGAATAATCTAATAATGATTAATAACAACGGTTATTAATAACTTTTTACCTTATCGAGCAAAAAACACATTCGAGACACTCGTGCTCGCGCTGAATCTTTTTCTTTCTCTCATGCATTTCGCATATCTATGAGATCTAATATTATATTAAATTAAAGATATATAAAAAAACTAAAATGCGGAAACAATTCTTACCTTATAATTTTCGCGAAGCAAAAACTCAAAAGCTTTCGTCGTCTCCTGGGGCAAATAGACGATAATCGCACCCTTTTGCGCCGCTTCCTCTGACACAAAGCCGAGAAGCCGCGACTCTCTTGTGCGTGTCGTCTCCTGGAGGATGTTCAGCAGCTTCGACTATTATTTCCAGTTTATTGCAGTTTTTTTATAGGATGTGGGGTCGGAATTTTACGCGCACAGTTTTCCACACTTCTAAAGATACCTGCAATCTACGCACTAGGGCTCAGTACAAAGAAATGAAAACAGTGTCACTCACGGAGGACGAAAGTCGCGCAAGATGCGCCGCAAATTTCTGCAGCCAATCAGCACGCTTGAGAGATCGAGATATCGGTGCGCGAGTGCTTTTGCTATAGGTATAGACACGTTGCAGCGCGTTCCCGACTCTCTTTCTCTCTCTCGCTGTTTTTAAGTATATGTATGTGTGTGTATTGCATAACATTTTTCTTCGGTTTTGCGCATACGGTAAATTATTGTCTTTTACAGCTTCCGCAATTAGGAAAAAAACATTCTATATTCTTGAAAAAAAAAAACATGACAAATTGCTTAATCATAAGCTTACGTAGTAAATGTAGATTAATAAATTGAGTTAAATTAAATTATAACATGTTTTTATAGGACAATTCTTTAGTATTACAAAGCTTCCTTCGTGGGGAAGCCAAAATATTTATTTCTGTAAGTCCCCACTATGTACTTACTGTTTGACTGCACATGCGTTTTTGAGCTCTTGTATTACACTGTACCGTCATGTGACGGTCATTCCACACACTCAACTCATCGTATGAGAATTAAGAAGCGCCTAATTCAAATATATTTATATTTTGAAAATCAATTCGATAAATTGTAGAATCGCTAGCTAAAAAAATCCTTTTTTTAGAAAACAATAAAATGTTACTCTTTTATTTAAACATCATATGTAAGTTGAGTCACTACAAAATATTGAAATTCGTAACATTTTATGTAAAAATATGTAATCCATGCGGAATATTCAACAAGAGTAAAAAAAATGAAATTTTTATAATATCAGATGAGAGAAAAATGTATTCGGTTACTGCCATAGATTAAAATAATGGCATAGTGCAATTTTCTTTTATGTAAAATAGATTTTTTTTATACAAGACTCTCGTAATGTATACATATTATTTAACATAGAACTCCATTTAATGCCATGTTTGCGTGCCATAAGTAGTCGTTTTACGCTCTATTGTTATAAAATTATGTTTCGTACTGGCGTCATAAGTGCTTCGCTCGGGCTTTAAATATGCAAATTCATATTTTTTTGGCGTACCGGCAAATAGTATTCATAAAATGAGAGATAAAAAACATCTGATACATTTGTCTGCACATCTTTGCATTTGTCTCTCTTTAAGTTGTAGTGACGTACCTTAATCCGCAATTAAGTATATTATGAATCAGTTCATAGTAAATCAAGAACACAGAGAGATTCGTAATGTCAATCAGTGAGACTTACATGTCATGTACGGGCGCCTCCGCACTTTTTTCGCGCCCAAAGGCGTCAAAAGGTAGCAAAGTACCATCGCCCAGCATTTTGCGGATAATGTAGGTGCCACACCGATTTCAAACATCTACGCTTTGTCTACTGGAACAGTTGTTACCGACTTTTCTGCACCGTTTTAATAAGTAGGCGTTTTACGCACTAGTGTTATAAAATTTTGTTCGATACTCGAGTCATAAGTGATTTTTGGAGTCATGTGAATTATCAAACTCGCTCCGCTCGGGTGTTAAACACACGCGAGTCAAAAAAGCACTTATAACGCACTAATATCGAAAATAACTAATATGATGCGAGGGCGTATAATAAGGCCCTGTATTCTTATTAGAAAGCCTCAGATCGCATGTCAACCTCGGCTTCGCCTCGGTCGACAATTACATGTGATCTGAGACATTTTCTTGTTATACAGGGCTAGGTATGTATACTATTTTTCTGCTCGACGGTGCCGGAAAGTACCAACTTCCGCTCGCGCAGCGGCAGGAAAGCGCCAACTTTCGGGCCGCT
>JAWWEN010040190.1:0-13272 GCA_035582955.1 Sycophila texana
CTAAGGAACCGGGAAAAACTTGTCCCATAGGTGTGCTTTCAAAATTTTTTTTTTTATTTTTAATACCCCAGTTGTTTATCTAAGTCCGTAGAATCGCACAAATACAATAAAATCCAGCAATGCAAAATGATCCTTGCCGATCTATACCCTTTTCCAAACTACAATAGTTATCCATTTACAGGACTCGACACAGTACAAATCTCGCACACATCGTAAATGTCCACCCACGTGTGTTTCTATAAAAAAAAAAGCACAGCAAAATAAATACAACAAACGGCCGAGCCACCTAAAAAAAAGGCGGGAGGGTGGAGTGCCGAGGCCACAGGGGGAAAAGGGGGCGGGTGGAAAAGAAACAGGGATCGCTCACGCACTCGTTCGGCTTTAACTTATCGAATCTTGCACGACAGCAGCGACCTCGGCGACCCTAAGCCCGCCGATAAGCCGACTCATCTTCCGAGTCTCGCGGTCATCGATAAGCCGGAATCTGAAGCGGAGCCGCTGGAGCACGACGTCGGTTATCGCTCCTCCTTCTGTGGACGAGGCGCGCATGACTCGCCAGTTGTATATACGCTCAACTTGTTTTTTTTTCTCGCTCTTCTTCATCTTCTTTTTCTTTTTTTAATTGATGCGATAGCGTCGATGTTCGCCGAAAACTGGGTGTGGACCCTCGGCTCATCGCTCGACTCCAATTAAATTATTTTTCTCGCTTCAATTCGGTGCGAGCGCACCGTATTCTCAAGGCGCGCACTTGTAATGACATTTAGGTTTATTGTCGAATGTAATGCTGCTTTATTTCCTTTTCTTGTTGCGATTGCTAATCTTGATTCAAAAGTAATTATAAATGCTTTAATTGTATATCTTCTTCTTATTTGTTATTTTTTTATGAAAGGATCAGTAAAAATCTATTTTTTTTTTTTCATAGAAGGAATAAGACTGTAGAATGTCAGTTTTGGTGCTTAAGCTACAATATATAATAAATTAGATGAATTAGAAATTATTAAATTTTTTTTTTATTATTAATTTAAAATGTTATTGTTTTGAAAACAAATTTACAAAAGGGGTGTGCCTAGGACGTCGTTATCGCGAATCTGCAATTAATAAGAAGCACTTTGAATTTGAATCAAAGATCGAAAAAAATATAATTTTAAAAGTGAGCGCGATAAAATTAAGTAGACGCAATAATTTTGTAAAAATGATCTAGGGTAAGTAAAAATATTGTGACTGTTAAATTACTGATTGTGAGATACGATGTTGTCGTCGCTTACGTCAAACAAAGCTTAGACGGGAATTCTTGAATAAATCAGTTTCCCTGAACGAAGCGACGGCGATAAGTAAAGAATAATAGGAAAGTTTTCGTTCGATAGCTACTTACGCCAATTATTAGGATAAGCATTATCAAGACTTAGCGCCACGCAAGCTCTGCAAAAGCAGCATGAGAAAATTAATGAGATCTCTTAAGCACGAGTCTTGGTAGTCTGCGAAAAGTTTAATTTTTAATTATCAGGACTTTTATGTCTAATATACACATTTTTCTTGCTGGAATAAAGTTCATCAGATGAGCTTTTATTTTTCCAAGACGTTCAGATATAACATAATTAAAGTAGCTTTTTAAATAAATTCTCCTTCGGAAAAGACTATAGTTCAGAAATTTCAACGATCAAATAAATCACAACCTAAATAACTCAACATATAATTAGCGAAAAAAAAAAATGAAAAAAGGTATTCCCAGAAAGCTCCTCTCTGATCTCAGTCGCGAAAATATATAAGTTATCACCGTAGGAATACTTTATAGACAAGCGCATGTCAAGAGAACGAGACAGAGAGAGAAAAACAGAGCAATGGGTGGTGCGATCGGACGAGCGACGAATGAAAATGGCTTCTGGCGCCTTACCCCCGCACCACGTGATTATTCCCACTTGTCGGGCTGTAAACGAGAGGCGATGTCGTGGTTATCTGTGACCCCACGGGAAGCTGAGGAAGACGAGAGAGAAGACAATAATAAGGCTGCATAAAAACAGCGTGAACAAAGATCGCCTCGGGGAGAGAAACATATTTTCCATTCCCGGAGGGTATCAAAACACACGCCGGATTCTGTATCTGCCGAGATGCTCCTACGTCACCGTATGGCGAGATATTTGGATCGGATTTAATTAGTCGGGTGATTAGGGAATAACAAGCTCGAAAATACTCGAGCTGAGCTTTGACGCGCATACGGTATGGTTGGAAGTATGAGCTATACTCTTTACATAAACTTCTTTCAGTAGCTAAATTTTGAAGTAACGCTAAAAGTGCAATGAGGAGAGAATTTTCTCGTAAAAAGTATGGTGAAACTTTGCATGAAAATTACGTGAAAATATGTTTATGCGGACTTGCAAGCTCCGGAAATTTTTACGATTTTTTAATTTAATTTGACTTTAATTTTATTGAACTTTAATTTTTACCTGAATCTCGCACGATTGACAAAGCCTTGTGTATTTTTTACAATAAAAGCTCTGCCAATAAAATTAAACTTTCACCGACCGTTTAAGATTCAGGTAAAAACCAATGATTTTCCTGAAGAAATGTTGTGCTTGTAAATCAGTGCTTGCAAATCGTCCCATGATTACGTTTTTACACATAATTTTTGTGATAAAAATTCTCTTGGTGTACTTATCTAAGGCAAGATATTGCATTGCTCTGTATACTCTATATCCTTTCCGCTACAGTAAGGCTCTTTACAAAAAAAGCTCATTTCAATTTAGTGCGTCGGAAAATAGCGCTTTCAAGCTCTTTGTAAAGACTTTAGTAATTTAGTAATTGCCACAGGGTTACGGCAAAAAAAGTTATTTCATGAATTTCCCCAAAGAAAAGCAGTTACTTTACGACGAAAAATGCGTTTCAAACTTTTGCCGCGAAGAAAAGCTCATTTCAAAAGTACTTTTCGCAGAGAAAATTACGAAATTCATTTTTTTTTATTTTTTTACCTTAAAATTCATTATACATGCGGAGTCCATCCAAAAACCTTATGCTCAAGTTTGTAAGTTCACTCGTTTAGTGGTACTGGATGTACCCTCTGTCGGCCAGTATCCGCATCTTCGCGGATATTAAACTCAGAACGCATCGACATGACACCGACGACTACGGCGTGTATTTTCAAATTTTATTTATACCTATCGAGGATAACTGCGACTACTGCAAAAAAAATCAATTTCTTTATAAATTTCTTTATCATTAATTAATTCGTTTGTAGAAAGAAAAGCCACTTTTCCAATTGCTAGTAACAAAATACAATTTTTCACTGCACTAAAAATTAAGAAGAAATGTTGACTAAATAATTACTAATTAATTTATTTTGTAAAAAAATTTTAAGGTTTATGTAAATTTTATTTATTTTATTTATTTATTAATACTAAACGGACCAAGTACTTTTTTAAAATAAATTAATTCAAAAATAAAGTTTCGAAATAGAAGTTAATATAAACAATACTCATAATATTAATTAATAATAGTTTATAATATTAAAAGCGTACTTCACCAGTATATCATAATATATATGATTTCATAATATATATGACTATTGATACTACAAAAGTAGAACTTATGAGGCTGTATACACCGCGGACACCGCGGTAAAGGCACAGGCACAGCGTACCCAGAGCATGACAAGCAGTTAACATGGCTCTCGCCGAAGTCTGTGGTTTGGACTCCTTCATAAAATTTAATAATACTAAGCAAGAAGATGATATTCTTCAAGAAATCGAGTGTGCGAATTTCACGAACAACATGGCTTTGGCGATGCCACCATTCAGCAACGTAAGTTTATGCACATTTGACCCTTACCATGTATTCTAAATAAATTCGTTTGGAGTTTTTATTTATTTTATAAATCATTGAATAATTTGTATTTTGACATACACTTGATTAATGCTTTTGCAGTTTTTCTTTTTTCGAAGAAATTTCTACTGTAAAAACGTATTTAAAATTGTTTTAGATCAAAGCCATTTAGTCATTTTAAGGTTATGGTGCCGACAATGACTAGTACTGGTTGCTAGTTTTATTCAATTAAACAAATTAATTACTCTTAAAACTTTTAGAAATAACATTCCTATTTTTCTGAAATAAAAATTGTAAGAAAGCCATAACGAAATTTTTTTTTTAACTGATATCGATTTACTTGATGTTTCAGCCAGCGAATTTCCTTGGCCAGCTTGCCAGTGGAACTGATGAAACTGGAAAAGAATTGAAAATCAAATTTGATCATGGAACAACAACTCTTGGTTTCATGTATCAAGGTGGCATTGTGCTTTCTGTTGATTCTCGTGCTACTGGAGGACAGTTCATCGGTAAAAAATACTCTTTTTGCAAACTATCATTATATCAAAATATATAACATTACTACATTATTATTGTTTTTTGATTTTTAGGTTCACAAGTAATGAAAAAAATAGTTGAAATAAATGACTATTTACTGGGTACCCTAGCTGGTGGTGCTGCCGATTGCGTTTATTGGGATCGTGTTTTAGCAAAACAATGCCGCATGTACGAGCTTCGCAATAGGTCAAGGATCTCTGTTGCGGCGGCAAGTAAACTTATGTCAAACATGGTTTACAATTACAAGGGAATGGGTCTTAGCATAGGTAATAATTTTGCATTTTACTCTCTGTAAAAATCTGTTTCTAAGTATTATTTTAATAAAAGTCATATTCTTACAGGTATGATGATTGCTGGATGGGACAAAAGAGGACCAGGATTGTACTACGTTGATTCCGAGGGTACACGTACACCAGGAAAAGTTTTCAGTGTTGGCTCTGGTTCAGTATTTGCTTACGGTGTGTTAGACTCTGGCTACAAATGGGATCTGACTGATGAAGAAGCCTATGAACTTGGCAGAAGGGCTATCTACCACGCCACCCACAGAGATGCTTACTCTGGTGGTATTGTTCGAGGTAAAATATAATAAATCTTTTTTATTTTAAGAAATACTAAATAAATAAATCAATCAAATTAATAACTTGAATCATTTTTTTCATTTCAGTTTACCACATGAAATCAACTGGCTGGGTCCACATTACTGATCAAGACTGCAAAGATTTGCATTATGCTTACGCAGAAGAGAAAAAAGGCACCAATTAATAATTAAATTTTATTTTATGTAATCATTATAAGTTCTTGTATTTGATAATAAAAAAAAAGTTTCTATTTAAAAAGACACATTTTTTAATGGAATCATCCATATGACTATTAAAGTATAGAACAATTTAAAAACGTAAGTAAACGGAACAGAAATAATGAATATACTTATGTTATTTCAAGCTTCTTTTTTCACTCCAAATTAATGAAACCTCCAACCACCATCAATGAGTAGGTAACGAGTAAGATTCTATTTTCAAATTTAGCGCTAGAATTCACCGAATAGTGGCTGGGGCACTATCGAGGCTAGCGAGTTACCGCGATATCTCGCGAATTTTTATCAAGGGACAGTCACATTACCCATTTGATTTCATTAAAGGACAGTCACACAACCAACCACAAATCGCGAGATATCGCGGTAACTCGCTAGCCTTTACCGGCGCGCCGCTTGAAATCCTCATCATGTGCTCGAAATTTTTCCAGTCCAGTCTCTCCCCCCTCCGTTCCAGCGCCGCTCTGTTGGCAACGCAAAATCCGCGTATTCTTCATTGATGCTTTGACGCTGCTCGTTACAAGGCACACTATTAAGCAGATCTCATCGGCGCAACATATTGAAGCACAGCCCAGGATGTCGAGTCCCGAGGAAGGCACACTGAAGGCCGGCCATCCTCCCGCAGGTTAGTCCTTTCGACACGTTATCCACGTGGATTTCATTATTTCCTCCTAAAATCCACATACATAACAAACGCCGCTGCTACGTATGTACCGTGGGACTATGCCGACGTCCCAAGGTCGCCGCATAGTGCGACAAAGAACGCACACTGATATATCGAAAAACTTGTTTTGCATTTTTATAGTCAAGGCCGGCGGAATGAGGATAACGCAGCACAAGAATCCGGAGAAGGAGCGCGAAGTGAAGCCAGCGAAGGACTCCGAGGAGTCCAAGCCATCGACGAGGTGAAAACATTTACTCCGGCAGTTTCTAGTCGCTGGCCACTTATGCTCCGCTTACTGCGACGTCTCGCGCAGTGCACGGCGATAAAATCACGTAGCCTTCTTTGTTTTCGGAACTTTTTACTGAATTAAAAAAGGATGTTGTTTTTAATAGATTTATATTGAATGTATCTTTTGCTATTGATTTTTTTTTTGGTATATTGTTGACTGGGTACGTCGTAAAATTACAAAATTTCAATTTGCTATCTTTATTCGTAAACAAGCTATTTTATTTTTTAGCATTTAGGTATACAGATAAAATTTTGTATAAATTAAATAATATTTCAAAATATGCTTTCCTGTACAGTGTAAAGATTAAATTCATATCTACAACTGATAAGTGGCACTTTGTATTGGGATATATCCATTTTTCATTTAACACTTATCATTGCTGCATTATTTAAAAAGGATATAAAGTTCTTGCTTTTTTTGTTAGAATTTTTTTTTTCAGAAATTAATTTATCTTTATTATTTCAGCCCTCCCAAGGCTATGATCATCAGTGGAGTTCATACAAAAGGACATGCTGACTTTCCACCTGAAGCAGTTCAACATTATCACGAGAAGCCAATTCCAACTCATGATGCTCGAACAGCCCACTGTTCTCGTCCAATTGTGATCCAACAGCCAAGGAAGTAGATTTACAGCTTTTAACACTGTCCAAGCTTTATCAATGCCAAGGAATGACTTGATAAGATCTGATATTGACATATAAAACTAATCTTTTACAAATAAGAATAGCCATTTGTGTTTGTACAAAGTTTTGTCTGTTTTTATTGGATATTTTCAATTCTCGAGAAACAAGATATAAGCGCATATGTATTACCTTAAAAAAAATCTTATAAATTTAACTTTACATTTTATGACTGAATTATCATGAAGGCAGTTTGCGCATCCATTGACATTATATTTGAAGGAACGGTCTCATAAGAGCATGAAATAGAAAGAGATTAAAAAAGGTTCACGATTGCAAGAGTCTATTGCTGTTATAAAAATAATTTATATCCTTAAAGGTTGTAATATTCCTATTTTAGGCATTAGAACTATAGAAAGCATAAAAATTTCAATATTTACTTTGGATTGTACACATTATATTTCTTCGTACTACACATATTACATTATCATAAGACAATGAAAAATTAGTATGTTTGGGACCAGTTCAACTGCATTTAATTTAATGATTTTTCATAGTTATTAAGAGCGAATATTTTATTCACAATTTGGTTGCGGGAATTTAATTACTCACATGCATTATACAGACATGTATTTTATTTGCAATTTAAAAATGTACTATTCTTATGCAAGAGAGAAAACAAAAAAATGAGCTCCGAGAGTCTTATTGAAATGTATGTTTATTTGTACTTTAATAAAATGTAATAAAAATATATTTAAATAAAATAATTAGTTTTATTTCAATGTTGATTTTAAAATAAAATTTAAGTAACTTGCAGATTATATTTTAATTTAATGTAAATTTAAATTAAACGTATAAGATTAATCAATTCTAAACAAAATTAAAAAGTAATTAATGAAAATTATAAAAAAAATAAAAATTTAATTGATGAACTATTCAATTAAAAATAACATACAATTTGATATCTAAAACGATCTATTTTAACATCGTCATCACCGTTATTATTCATTTAAAAAATTGTTTAGATATTACGTATACACGTATTTTAGTGGCTTCTAAGATGATCGTATTTTTTTACCAATAGATACGTATTTCTTGTTATAAAATATAAAAATGATTAATTCGTTAAATATAAACTTCATCAGTTTGTATTTCACCGCGGCATCGTAAAAGTTTTCAGTAACATTCTGAAATGTTATTCTAGATACTACACGAAGAATATACAATCCATTAAAAAATTTGTCGTGTTGACCAAACTTTTATGAAACTTCCACAGTCTTCTGTGACAGCAGTAGTATTAGGTTGCCAGGGAAGCGACACGATATCTGTATGTAATTAAACAAAGATATAGCTAGATAAAATTTACTATGATCGTGACGTCACTATACGGCAGAACTGGTAAATATGTGAGAGATACCACTATTTAAAAAATACTACCTGATAAAACATACAATTGGGAAGAATAATGAAAAATTCCATTATATCCGTCTGATAGAATATTGAAAAATAATCGACACGTATTTTTTCTTTTTTCAATTGAACGTTTATTAACAACTAGTAGAATTCACACGCGCGCTGATTATTATAGTTCGAAGTCGACAAAAACAAAAAAGCAAACGCTTAATTGCTACTACTTTCACACTCTTCAATTTCGATATTCGATAAATTCGATAATGCAAGACTCTTCAATTCGATAATATCGCAATGCATTTCAATATAAGGGAAGATATAGCTAGATAAAATTTACTATGATCGTGACGTCACTACGGCATAGTATATATCTATATAGTGTAGGATCGTGACGTCATCCCCACTTTTCAAATCACTATATCTTTTTTAATAAACATTAAATTAAAAAAAAAAAAAATACGTGTCGTTTATTTATATTATTTTTTGATATTCTAACTGACACAATTCATGAAATTTGATTTTTTTTTGTTCTTCCCAATTCTTGTTACTAAAAGTTTATTAAAAAAAAAATCACTTGATCTGCTTTACACAGCAAATCAATGTATTTATTTATTCATTTAAAAATAATATACGAGCAAATAGCCCTTCAATTACTTCGCAAATCAATTAGTTTTTTACCACCACTTTTGGGATAATTTTTATTGAGATTAACATTCTCTCCGCGCAGATGAGTACACCTACCTCTATTTTACAGCATTCGCAAATTTTTCAATTATTATTCTCAAAGAATTCTCAGCAAATCAAATATCACCAAAAAAAATGCATATCGTATCAGACAAAATCTCGAGGCATCCCAAAAGTTTAGTTAATATCTTCAGAATTTCCAGAATTAGTTACACCGCGTATACTCGTTAACTTTTCCTCGTTATATCTTGATAAGCAAAGCGCAGCGTGTCCTTAATAAATCTCCCTCTTCCCTCCATCTCACTCCGACTCTTTACCTTTTAAGAAGCTTTTGAGCGCGGGGGCGCGGGGCCGCGGATCCACCAGGATGAAATACGAGTGAGGAAGAGAAAGGGCGCGCGGAAGAAAAGCCGCGACGCTCGCTGAAGAGGGGGACAGACTCAATTTGGGCCGTTACAGGTCCGTCTATTGTCGGGGCCTGTTTAAGCGATAAGTCATTCCCGGCGATAAGTCATTTTGGCTCGTGGCAGACGAGGTGAGCGGGCAACTTACGAAATCCCCGGCTTGAAAGACAACCGCTCTGCGGTGTCAGACTCCTTTACAGAGTGCAGATTTGCATCTTGCTCGCTCAGAAATGCTGATTGTTACTTTCGGTGGTTTTTCGAAAACTATTTTCTGTATGCTTTGTCGCCAGTCGAGTTTTCATTGATTTATTATTATATAAAAGTTATTTATTAATCTAGTTTCGTTTCTTACATTACAATGTTTTTAAAATGAATGTATGTTTAAAACAAATTGTTCTTGAAAACTTGAAAAAGTTTTAGTGATCAAGTTAATTGTCTAAATTTTATAAGTTATACACTGACAGAAATGTTTATTAAAAATTACTGTATATTTTTCGTAAAAATTACTATACTGTATGGGAAAGTGGTGCTGTAACCACAGACTGTAATTATTAGGAAAAATAATAAACAAATGTATTAAAAACATCAGGAACAAAGAAATTACTGTACTTTCTATTAATCAATACTTCACTAACTGCTCGATGTTAAAACTGAAAATGCAATTATTTTGAGGTAAAATATAGATATTTTACAAAATATTATTATCTGGAATGTCTAAGAATATTATAGCTTACTAGATATCCTGCAATTTCATATTTAAGAAGATTTCATTTAGACACTATTTATTGTTGTTGTTTTCTGCTTATTTTCTGTTTTTCTCACTTCTTCATAGCAGATGCACCATCGTTTTATTAGTACTTCCTAAAATTAAAGTATGACATATTAAACAATATTAATAAAGTATATGAAATATTAATTAAAATATGAATGAGTGGTATACCTTTAAAGCTTCTCGAAACTTTCCAGACATTGCACTATAAATAATTGGATTTACGGATGCTGATATAAAATAAGACGTAGAATAAATAGCACATGTTACGTCTGATATAGCCATGATTAAATAAGGATGAGTTACGAATATTTCAGAATTCATTACTTTATTCTCAAAGGTATAGCCGTATAATCTACAAATATGATAAGGTGCCCAAGAAATAAAAAATACAGCAACTACAGTCACTACAACACCGTAAAAAAAAATGATAAATTAAATTTCATTTTGAAAAAACGTTGACTATCGTATTAAAAAACTTACCCAACATTTTGAAGATTTTTTTATTTAAACTGGCATCATTACTTTGCAGGTCTGTATTTTTATTTAAACTTAGATTTTTCTGAATTTTACAGGACTCCACCAGTTGTTTCCAGATTGCGATGTACAGTACCAGGAAAAGCAGGAATGGCAAGACAAATAAAACTATGGACTGCGCGTTTAAAATGTACGGAACAGCCGAACTCGGCTCGCAGTTAATTGAAGCTGTCGATTCGGATAAAAGAAAATATTTCGCCTTGAATTGAGAACCAATTGAATATCCAAAAACTGATCCAATTATCCAGATGACAGAAATCAACTTAGCAGCATTGGATATTGAGACCATTCTTCGAGCGAGAAAAGGATGGCAAATGGCTACGTATCTCTCGAGTGTAAAAGCAATCATAGTCATGATTGACACATTGAACGCAGTATGTAATATCGAGAATTGAACTTCACAGTATTCTAATTCAGTATATTCTGACTACAAAAAAGTGGCAGATATTTGTTATTTAAAATATTGCCAATTTCCAAGTTAGATTAAATTTTCAATTTATCAATTAAATTGAGAGAATTCCCTCGTATGACAATTATAATGTAATTATAAAAAAAAATAGGAGGTTAAAATCCAATATCAAAGTATATAGAGGCGCGCGCTGCGGCCTCGTAGGCAAGTCGTTCTTCGAACTTATACTTGCCTCGAGGCGCTACCGCGCCTCTTGATAATAATTAATATTAATAATGAAGCTAACTTCTTATTCGAAAATAACAAATTATTTTGACATTATTACTTTTTCCTTGAAAATGGAAATAAATAAAATAGTTCGAATAAGAATATCAAATAAAACATAAAAATATAATTACTTTACTTTTATACCGATAATAGAGGTACTGTGAATTGTGCGAATCCTGCAGTCAGCATAATGAAATCTGCGATAGCCAAATTAAATAGATAAACATTGGTAGTTGTGTGCATCGACTTGCTTCCGGCTATAACAATGCACGTAATTATGTTCCCAATGTAACCAATGGCACAGATGAATATTTGTACGACCAGCACTGACATATAAAATTGTTTGAAGTATTCCATATTCTGAACTAAGAAATAAAAAATTATACCAAGTAAATTTAAGTCTGCGGTGCTGAATTTTCCAGCAAGTACTGACGGTTAGTACCTAGGAAAGTGAGGAGATTACTGATAACAGAACGGATGTTTCGTGATTGGACGCTCATTATTTTTTATAATGGTCACTGATAAAAAATTTTCATCTATATATTGTAAACAGAATTATTATTTGTATTATATTAAACAGCCAAATGTTGGTCTAGTGTCTGTCTTATATGCATGGATAAAAATTTTTAATGCACATAGAGAAATATCCGTTAGTAAATTTTATAAGGAGCTATTGTATTTTTTATTACAGACTTTTTAAAAAAAAGCGAAAAAAGTGTCTGTTAAAAAGTGCGTTCAATCAGGGTGGCTGTTTTTATAAGCTTTGAAATGAACACTTATACGTTAAAAAATTCAGTTTTGGTCAAAAGTGGCGGTTGTTTTCGCTTAGAGTCCCATGTTCGATCCACCAATCTTATCACTATACTTTTATACCGATGATTCGGCTATTGTGAATTGTAATAATCCTGCAGTCAGCATAATGAAATTTGCGATAGCCAAATTGAACAGATAAATATTGGTAGTTGTGTGCATTGACTTGCTTTCGACTATAATAATACACGTAATTAACGAAATGAATTTTCAAACAAGTACTGACTGTTTTTACCTAGTATAGTGAGGAGACCTATACTGATAAGAGAACGGATGTTTCGAGAGTAGAAGCTCGTTATTTTTGATGTTGGTCATTGATAAACAAAATTTTATTTATGTGAACAGAATTATTAAAATTATGTCAGTCAAATTAAGCAGACAGATGTTGAAAAATGCAATTGCAATTAACCTACCATAAAAAGCGTTCATAAAAAATTTTAGATTTTCTAAATAATTTAAACATTGCAGAAAAATATATCATTTTGATGACAAATAGAAACGGTCAGTCGTACATCACGATGAGTACTAGTTTCTCCAGCAGGATTTCAAGAGAAGAAAAAGAGAAAGAAATCTCACACGCTGTTCGAGGAAACTCGGTAATAGAAAAGTCAAGTGCCATCAATCGGACTACTGGCTCCGTTATACATTATGGCATTCGAGCTTTAGCGTCCCCTCAGTTCCGCAGCTCGGATAAACGGTGAATGACGGACAGACGGTGCGCGAGATTCGAATTCCATCTGACGGAGAATTTAAAAAAAAAACTGTATTTCTGAAGTCGTGGATCAACAACGCTTTGGATTAACTTATCACTCTGGCTGAGTTACGCTGATGTAACTGACTCTCTAGCTCGGGGCTTTATAGGGATTGACTGACTTATTACGGCTCAGCAAAGTTGTCATAAATAGTTTTGCTTTTTTTTTTGACATTTCATTGCAAGTAGGGCTGCAATGAACGTTTACTCAACTATTTTTTTAATGTGCACCTATCTAACAAACAGATGGATTTCTTCCTTTTCATATATCTTTCGTATCGTTTACGGTTTGTTTATTTATTTATACTATAAATAAATCTTCTTCACCTCGCGGGGCTATTATGCTTTTTCTTTTCTTTCAACAATGCTTGTAAGGTGCCTGTGCCTAATATGGGCATGCGCCTAATATGGCCATGTTCGGGTATTTCGAATTGACCCGCGCTACAGCTGCGTCCCCTCATGGTAATAGTTCTTTAGTATCAACTTATGAATCTGTG